>CABHPP010140588.1:0-38557 GCA_902168425.1 Peromyscus attwateri | reverse complement strand
GGATATCACAAGGCCCTACCCCTAGATGAACTAGTGGCTGCTGAGAGAAGGAGAATCATTTTCTCCAGGGACTAGCTCCCTGATAGGCTATTCTATCTTCAACCTCCAGTGGGCAACCTGAAATACACATGAATGAAAAATCAAACAAACAAAAAACACTAAACAGACTTGATAGTGTGTGTGTGTGTGTGTGTGTGTGTGTGTGTGTGTGTGCAAAATAAATAGAAGTCATACATTTTTGAGGAGTGGAGGGTACACAGGAAAAGTTAGATGAGAAAGGCAGAGGGGTAGAAATGATGTAAATACAGTATTCAAAAAACAATAAAAAATAAAATGAAATATTTTTGCAGACTCTGGTTCATTCCATCCTCACTCAGGTATCCAAACTTGAACTGAGGTTAATAATATGAAATAATATGAAACAAACTACCTGTTGAGATGAGGAACATTCAAGCTTATAATGTATCAGCTCCAGTTATGTATTAGAGTCTGAAGCATAGAGAAGGGGATCCATAACAGAGGTCTTTGAAGGTTCTGAGCTCAAATCATAGCCTAGGTTGTCCAGAAAAGTGATCAGGCTGGAAGAGGTAGAATGTGGTACTCAGTGGGAGAAAGCTATATGAAAAAATAGATGAAAAAATAAATTAGTAAACAGCAAGATGACTTTGCACTTCCCTGAGGTGGGATCTCAAAGCCACCTGTAGGATTCTGTCTTTATCTATACAAAAATAAAAAATAACAATAAAAATAAAAGAATTTTTTTTCAGTCAGTGGACAGACTCTAAAGGAATACTGTTACTAATGATATATTGATGATGGCTTGTAGAATAATTTCAGGTATGGAAAACTGGAAGCTGATGCCTCATCTCTGTCACTGCGTCTAGGCCCTAAGCCTAACATAAGCAATATCAATGTAAGTTCAACTTGAATTCTGTCACTGTAGCTGAGAGAAAGGCTAGCCAGGGTAGGGTGTAACAATGGTGTGTAACAACTAGCTTTGCCTATAGAGGTGGTGGCACATGCCTTTAATACCAGCCCTTGGGAGGCAGAGGCAGGCAGATCTCTGAGTTTGAGGCCACCACAGTTTACAGAGTGAGTTCCAGGATATCCAGGGCTGTTACAGAGAGAAATCCTGTCTTGAAAAACCAAACAAACAAACAAACAAACAAACAAACAAACAGAATGAACAGGGGATTAGTTACAACCATTTTAAAGCCAGATTTTGTCTTCTGCTCTTCTTTTCCTTTCCTCCTCTTTTGCCTCCTTTTTCTCTTTTTCTTCTTCTTCATCCACCTTCTCCTCCTCTTCACAACCTAATCTTTCCATTTACTTCTCCTTACTCTTTATTCTCCCAGAGAGTCTTTTCTTCATCTTGCTACTATTTAACTACCCCATTCAACCAAACAAATACATAATTTCCTAGTACTATTTGCTGAAGTGATCATCCCTTTATCAGCCAATTGTCTTTGTACCTTCTCTAAAAATGTTTAAATTGTATGTATGTATGTCTGTTTCTGTTTTCTTGACTTTGTTAGATGGATCTTTTGGAAACCTTAATGTATCAGTTACAGTAGTACAATAGGACATCTACTCAAATCTTCTTTCTTAGATTTAGCTTAGCTGATATATGTTCTTTACAATCTGTATGCAGTTTTAGAAGCCATTTGTCAAGATGCCAGGTAACAAGGCTGCTGTTTAGAAAAATGGACTTTATTTCAACACAGCAGGGAAAACAGAGGATGGAAAAGAAAGCTGCTGAATCTTCAACAGTTAATTCATTTTCACTTTCCAATTGAAATGCAGTGGACCAGCCTCGGTGAGACATCACTCACAAGGGAGGGAAAGGGCATCCTATCATCAGTGGCCCTGGAACTGAAGGCATTTGCACTTTAGTGACCTTGAATTGGACATGGTAAGAAGAAAAGAGGAGATAGGAATGTGGAAGTGTCAAGCTGTAGGGAAGAGGAAAAGCAAGTGCCTTAGTTAAGACTATCTTGTTTCTGCTCCAGTATGGAGAGCTCAGCTTCAGATGTGTTGAGTCAAACTGTTTTAGTTAGGGTGGAATATTAAAGACACCTTCAAAAGGAAGTTCAAAGACTAGAAATGCAAACTGGTTTATATTACTGTGTGTGCCGGTGTGCATGCCTGCTCTTTCTATAAAACAATCATGTACTCAGTCTACATATTTAGCCTGATTCAAGAAAGCGTCTCTCGACTAGCTAACAGGAAAAGACCCTAGGTGGGACACATGGATGACCCCTTGAAGGAGAATTGGATGAGATCTACATGAGTGGACTGGGTGTGGGGGGTGGCAGAGGGCGAGGAGTAGGGGATGAGAACATAGGGAAATGGGAGGGTCAAGCTGGAACAGGGACAGAGTGGGAGGGCAGGGAGGAAGATATCATGATAGATGAGGACATCATGGGAATAGGAAGAGGCAGGGTGCTGGGGAGGCTCCCAGGAATCCCCAGGGTTGACCCCACCTTGGTCTGCTGGCAGTGGTCCAGAGGGTGCCTGGACTGGTCTACTCTGGTGACCAGCCTAGCAAATAACCTAGCTGTCATCATAGAGCCTTTGTCCTGTGACTGATGGAGGCAGATACAGAGATCACACAGGCACCAGGCTGAGTTCCGGGAATCCAATTAATGAGACAGAGGAGAGATACTGCAGGGGAAAGATGTCGAGATCATGATGGGAGGATGTGCAGAGATGACTGGCCACACTAGTGGAAACCCATGAACTGTGGACTGGTGGCTGTGAAGCCCCCATGGGACTGGACTAGGCCCTCTGGACACGGAAGATGGTTGTTTGGCTTGAAGTGTTTGGGGGGCACCCAGGCAGGGGGATCGGGATCTGTCCCTGGTACATGGGCAGGCTTCTGGGAATCCAGTGCCTGTGGTGTGACACCTTGCACAGCCTTGATGCAGTGGGAAGGGGCTTGGACCTGCCTAGGCTCAGTGTTCTGGGCTCTGCTGACTCCCCATGGGAGACCTCGATTTGGGGGATGTGGGGATGAGGGGTGGCTTGGGAAAGAGGGCTGGGGAGTGAGAGGAGGGAGGAGGGTGGTCCGTGGATAGCATGAGGAGTGAGTAGAAAATTTCTTAATAAAGAAAAATAAAATAAAATAAAATAAATAGCAAAAAAAGAAAAAAGAAAAAGAAAAAGAAAGCGTCTCTCCCCCAAGATCTCAGCACAAGTCTTTCTCATTGCTTGGTGGGACTTGAAAGTTATACAGAGAATTTGGTACTGTGATGAGACCTCTGAATTCCAAAACTGGATCTTCCAGGACATGAGCTTGAAATAAGCACAATCATCTCAGAAAATCCAAATAGACTTCCAGAGCTATATCTATACTTGTTTATTATTCAGAGACAACAGCTGCCTAAGAGAATAAAGTATCTACAAATAGCATAATTAGTTTCATCTGGCAGAGTGAACATAGAGCTACTCCAATGTTTATGAAATGAGAAAAATATGTCCCAGAACCATTAGCTTACTAGTCTAGAGACTAACAAGATTTCTTTATTTTGGTCGGTCTGTCTATCTATCTATCTATCTATCTATCTATCTATCTATCTATCTATTTATATATCTATCTATCTATCTGTCTATTATCTATCACATATATATATATATATATAATCTATCATGTATTTTTCTATCTTTCATCTATCTATCTATCTATCTATCTATCTATCTATTATCTATCTATCTTCTATCATCTATCACCTATCTATCTTTCACTAATCTACCAATCATCTATCTGTGACCTGAAATAATTGATTCAGCCATAATGCCACTATGACCAGTAACTCAAACTCACTTCTGACCTAAAATAAACACTTTCCAGCACCAAATCAATGTAATGATGATCACAGTACATATTGAGCTATATTATCCAGTGGGCACATATGATCCCACTAGAATCAAAGTGTTTACTAGCTTTGGTCAAAACCCTCAGTGATTGTCAATCAGATATCAAGGTCTCTGTAATGTCCCTTACCCAATGGGACTTTTCAAGCTGGTGAAGAATTAAGTCTCATCCTTTCATGCAATATGTAGCCAATAATAAATCATTCCCCTCCTGTGAAGATAACCTTGCTGGAGGGTGACATCTGGAAGTGTTCATTATGGAGATGTCAGGAGCTGAGGTCAGCCATGACCTCACAGTGGTATTGTCATCTATGATGTTAGTCTTTGATCCATTGTGTTCACACATCATCAACAATAACTTCAGGAGGGAAGAAAGTATTCAAACGCAGTTCCAAATAGTGGTGATGGTTAATGCTGTCTTCCAGTTCAGCCCATGCCTCAGGTGCCAGACTGGTTTTGACTTGTGTTAGATACTTTGATGATATTGTCACAAGATATCTGAAAAAGGCATCAAGAGGGGTTTATTTTGGCTTACTGACTGAGGGTAATGGCCATTGTGGCAGGACAGGAGGATCATGAGAGAATGAGTTATCTGCTCACTCTGCAGCAGCAGTCAGAAATGCTCATGTTAATTAATTAACCAATCAATTATTTATTTATTAATTTATTAATTTATTCATTTATTTGTTTATTTATTTATTTATTTAGAAAAAGGTCTGAGATCCAAACTCATTGATGGCACTGCCCAGATTTAGGGAGGTTCTTTTTTAACTCCTATCCATTGTGACAACAATATGGGGTAATAACACTGAAACATTTCTCCCTTGGAGGGGGGTTTTATCTTAGCTAGAAACTGGCTAAAAGATACACCTTCATGTTTGTCTGCTGGGTGATTCTAGAACCAATCAATTTGATAGTCAATAATAACCTTCATGTCTTCTCCCTTTTATTGTCTCAAGTGTCTCATTAAAAGAGTATAATCTGAAATAAAAGTTTTCATATTCACTAACCCTGATCATGATCCAAAGGATTTTGTGGTCAGGGGTAAACAAAAGAATTCCTTCACAAAGTGGAGACATGCATGGAATAGCTCTAGCTAAACAAAAAGTAGTGTAACTGTTGGCAAGAGTTCTTTAAACCCTCAATTTGATTATTTCCTGTTGCCTACCACTCCTGGTTGAGTTTGCTTCTTTCTTTCATTTTTTTTTTTTTGAGAGACAGGGTTTCTCTGTGTAGCTTTGGAGCCTGTCCTGGAACTCACTCTGTACACCAGCAGGCTGGCCTCGAACTCACAGAGATCCGTCTGCCCCTGCCTCCCAAGTGTTGGGATTAAAGGTGTGTGCCACCACCTCCCGGCTAGTTCATTTCTTTCATTAGTGCTGTTAAGTGGATTGTGTGAGATTTCTTCAACTTCTTACGTGGGCATTTAGTGCTATGAATTTTCCTCTTAGCAATGCTTTCATGGTGTCCTATAAGTTTGGGTATGTTGTACTTTTAATTTCATTGAATTCTAGGAAGTCTTTATTTTCTTTCTTTCCTTCTTCCTTGACCCATTGGTGATTCATTTGAGCATTATTAGGTTTGAATGAGATTGTAGGCTTTCTGTTATTTTTGTTGTTATTGAAATCTAACTTTAAGCCATGGTGGTCCAATAAAATACAGGAGGTTATTCTATTTTTTTTAATCTATTGATATTTGCTTTGTAACGGAGTATGTGGTTGATTTTAGAGGTTTCATGGGATGCTGAGAAGAAGGTATATAGGAAAGAGATACCATGATAGAGGGAGACATCACGAGGATAGGGAAAAACAGGGTTTCTAGGGAAGTTCCCAGGAATCCACAAGGATGATCCCACCTTAAACTACTAACAATAGTGGAGAGGGTGCCTCTCTCAGGTAATCAGATTGGTGAATATCCTAACTGTCATCATAGAGCCTTCATCCAGTAGCTGATGGAAGCAGATAAAGAGATCCACAGTCAAGCACCAGGCTGAGCTCCAGGTGTCCAGTCGAAGAGATAGAAGAGGGAGTCTATAAGGAAGGGGCATCAAGATCATGATGGGGAAACGTAAAGAGACAACTGAACCAAGCTATTGGGAACTCATGAACTTTAGACCAACAGCTGTGGAGCCTGCATGGGACTGGACTAGGCCCTGTGCATAAGCGAGACAGTTGTATAGCTTGGTTTGCTTAAGGGACCCCCTGGCAGTGGGATCAGGATCTGTCCCTGGTGCATGACTGGGCTTTTTGGAGCCCAGTGGCTACGGCAAGGCATCTTACATAGCCTTGGTACAGGGGGAGGGCCTTGGACTTGCCTCAACTGAATGAATGTACCAGGCTCTGCTGACTTCCTGTGAGAGGCCTTTGCCTTGGAGGAGATGGGAATGGGGATGGGTTGAGGGGGAAGGCTGGGGGCAGGAGGAGGATGGAGAGAAGGATCTGTAGTTGGTATGTAAAATGAATCTTAATAATAAAATAATTAAAAAAGAGTTCTATAAACTAAAAAAGAAAAGAAAAGAAAACTGTGTATCAATATTTAGAGACAACTGTTAACTATGCATGTTAAATATACATCTGTATAAACAGAAGAAAGGCCAGATAGTACATGAAAGCTTTTCACTCTGTTTGGTAAAACTGATACTGCTTTGCTTTTTTGATGACCCTCTTTCTTTCTCCGTGTTTGTATATTTCCTCCTCCAAATCAAGAATTTGTCTTTCAGCCTCAATCTCTTTATCATGCTTTTGCTTGGCTTTAAGTTTCTGTTCTTTCATTCCCTGTGAAAAGACAAAATAATCAATCAATCTCTTTTATACTGTTGGGGATCAAACCAAGGCCTTGTGGTTACCCTAACCCAAAAGCAATCTTTTGTTTTTATTTTTCAATTTAATCGACCCAAAATTTATTATCAATATAAGATCACTTGAATTTCATTATGAATTTTGATTGTGTTTGCATAATTCATTAGTAAACATGAACTTACACTTTGAAAAAAAAACTTTGTACCATATACAATTTATTTATAGGATGTGAAATAGTTCCAATTATTTAGGAGTAATTTTGACAGATTATTAAAATATATGTCCAGTAAAGGACATACCCATTCCATTGTTGGTATTTATAAAGGAGGAAATGAAAGAATGTGCCTATGCAAAGATGTTTACAAACATTTACTTAGAGCAAGTGAGCTGTGGGAGGGACCACATTTTCATAGGACTTGAGCCTATGAACAGACCATTGACTTTCATTCAGGAAAACACTGCTTAAGACTATACATGATGTTATTACCAACATGTGTACCAACATAGCTGTGTTCTTGTGTATTCTTGTCTTGTATCAAAGGGCATGTTGTAATTTTTTTTTTTTTTTGTAAAATAGTGAAAATCACAATGTAACAAGAGACAGTCAAGCATGGCTTTTATTATTAACATTCCTGAGGAGAAAGGCAGGTATACAATCTGTCAATATTCATCATCTAAGGAAAAAAAACATGGGATAAATGTAGAGACAATGTTTAGGATAGTTTTTAATCAAAATCAATTTATTACAGTAGGGAATTATTTCATGAACAGTAGAACACCTTAAAATAAATTAGGAAGATGTAGTTATCCTCCATCATATTTTATTCTGTTTGCAATTTATAATTATGACAGGATTTCAAATTCTTACTCTTTTGGAATTGAGTGAATGAGAAGTTGAAATGGAAAACAGTTTAAAATAATATTAAGTAGCTCCATTTATATATGGCAAAGGGAGGGATTGTTACTATTCTTAAATGGTACTTTGTTTTAATAAGAATTTCAGTTTTTAGAATCAAGCTAATAAGAGCAATTAATTATTTTAGTGTTTTGTGATATTTAGCACCTTGCTACTAAAATGTGTACATAGTATTTTGTTTATTTAAAAGCCTGTAATAAACCAAAGTTATCTACTTCAGAGCTTCTTTTGAAGAGAGTTAAAACTCAAACATATGTCATAATAAGTAAATTGAGCTTAGTGGCTTTAAATATTTTATGTACTGTATAGACTGACATATAAAAATATACTTTGGGAATAAAACCATAACAGAAATATACTTGATTAATGTTATTTGATGCATAATAAACATTATTTTTATTTTTTCATTGTTTTATTTTGAAACAAGCTTGAATTTTTTCTAATTTTTTTCAATTGAAAATATTTATTTTTCATGCAATATGTTTTTATTTTGGTTTCTCTTCACCCTACTCCTCATGAATCCTTCTTGTCTCCCTTTCCAGCCAAATCCACAACCTTTCTTTCTCTCTTTCCTCAGAAAACTGACATCTAGTAAATAATAATAAAATTAAATTAAAAAGACCTTTTAAATAAGATTATTAAAAATAGACAGTTTGTATTTTTTTTCCCTTTTTCCTCACTGCTCTCCAAATCCCTTAAACCATGAAATGTTTTCTTTCCAATGATTATAACCAAGAATCTGAAGCATTGTCCTTAGAGCCCTTCCAGGTGAGTCAGCGGCCAGGTGCTTCTCAGTGGATGTCCTGGTTGTAAGACCTCATGCCTCAGCAAGGAGCTAGTGCACAGCTCTACAGGGGACATGGGATTTTATTGCAATAGTATTTCCTCAGCTAGGTTTAAATTTCATCATCCATAACAAACCACTAACCAAACAAACAAACTCTCTAATCTGCTCCTCCTAGGTTGATAGCTTGAATCCCAATAAGACTTTGGCTTACATTATCTATGTTTGGTTTACAACATTTGTAGTCTGAAATTATGACTGTTTTATATGAAGAATACAACTTTGTTTTATTCTTTTAAAAACATTCTATTAATTGACATAGGTGTTTAAAGCACAGTGATTCAGAGTTCACTGTATAATTTTTGATACTGAGATTGCAATCATTTTCAATATCTAATGAGAAAATTCTTCAGTACTCAGGGACAGGTGCATGGTGTCTATTTAGAGAGTAATGAACAATTAGAATAAGGTGTCTTGTTGGAAAATTTGAATATTTTATGAAATGTCTTTAAGTATATACAACAGACTAATATATATCATAAAAGAATGTACAGATACATTCCATTCCATGCTTTTTTTGTATTATCTACAAATATCCGTTGAAATAAATATTGCCAATACTACAAATAAATACTATAAAACCTGAAAGAAGATAAATTCTTCTATATATGTATACATATATATTATATTTCATTATGCATAATACAATATGTATAGTTATATATTAAAATACCTGAAGATATGATTTTTTTAAAGGTATCTATAGTAACCAGAAGTGGATCAAACACTAGAAAGTACTAATCAGATTCATGACTATGACTGTGGGGGCTGGAGGAATTTTGTGGCAGTTAAGAGTGTGTTGCTCTTGACAAGTCAAGTACAGTTCCCTTTTCATGTTGAATGTTTTAAAGCCAGTATTAAGTGCAAGCCCCTGGAAATGTAATGCCTTTTTCTGGCCTTCTCAGGCAACTGCACTCATGTCCATTTATCTGCGTACATATACATGCACACACATACACATAATTTTCAAAAATGTTAAAGAAAAAAACTACCCTTATCAGATTTGAGAATCATAAACAGATGTGGTCAATAATTTACTTAAAATACATTGAATCTTATAAGAAGAAAATGCAAACTCAGTTATAATGTGCTGGGTGGTGGTAGCACACACTTTAAATTCTAGCATTTGAGAGGTAGAGGCATGTGCATCTCTGTGAGTTTGAAGCCAGCCTGGTCAACAGAGTGAATTCTAGGATAGCCAAGGATACACTAATGAACTCTGTTCTTGAAAAGCTCCCCCCCACACACACACACAAAAAGAAAAACAAGATAGTATAATGTTTTCTATTGGTCCAGTATCATGTTAGTCAATTTAAAAAAAAGCAGGTTTGATATGAAGCAAAAAGTATTCTATGGCCATTCTAGAGAATAAATTTGTAACATCTTTTTCTTTAACTTCATAACAAAGTATTTGAAAGACTTTGAAAATCCTAACCTTTAAAGTACTTTCATTATGTTACTGCTGTGAGATTAGTATAATTATATATATATATATATGTGTGTGTGTGTGTGTGTGTGTGTGTGTGTATAATACATATATATGTATGTGTGTAGATAGATATACATATATTGATGTGTATTATAAAATATAAATTTCTATTGTTATATTTTAAGAGTACTGAACCTTTATCATGATGATGTTACTTCTGCTCATTATAATACCCATTACCTTTCTTTACTCATTTTAGTTAATATACTCAATGGTTTTATGTATCTTTTAAAAGAGTCACCTTTCCTATTTTCTGTTCCCTTTTATTATGAGGTCCCAATTACATTTCTGTTGAAATAGCACATCATGGGCTGGAAATATGTCTTATCACTTAAGAGTACTTGCTGCCTATGAAAATTTGGGTTCAATTTCAAGCACCCATATGGAATTTCCCAACTGTCTCTAAAACTCCAGTACCATGGGAAATCTCACTTCTGGTATATGGGGGCACTCGGCATACACATTGTACTCAGATATATATGTAGGTCAAATACATCTATCTATCTATCTATCTATCTATCTATCTATCTATCTATGTACCTATCTATCTATTGATCATCGATCTGTCTCCCTGTCTATCTGTCTACACATACACACACACACACACACACACACACACACACACACACACACACACACACAATCTACAGAAAGAGACAGAGAAATATCACATTTTACAAAACACTTGTGTTTTTTTTTTTTTTTTTTTACAATCCTTTCTACATTTTTATTTGTTTCTCTGAGTTTTATTTTCCTTAAAACTGCTGATATCCTATGCTGTCACTAAAATTTATGGTGTAAAATTTTTAAAAAAAGCAGACTTTGGTTTGGAATTCTGTCGCCCTTCTCCATCATGCTTCAATCTAGTTGTGGCGTACTTTTAATCTGATTAGTATCCAGTTCATCTTTCTTATATAATGCATTCTTCTGACATCAAATCAAAAGTAGTGTGTTTTATTTATTTACTGTTGTATTATCTCTTTGAAACTAAAGCCTCAGACTTGGAAGATGGGTAATCATATCTCACTAATCTACTGAGGTATTTCCCCAGGTGGGTAATTTAAATCAAGTCTCCTGTAGACAACTACTAAAACAAGAACTGAAGGGACTAAAGATCTCATAAGCATCCAGGAATGAGTAATAATGGGGCCAAGACTGGAGCTAAGAGAAAGAGAGCAAGCAAACCATATAACTGGAATACAAGATATTTCTCCCTAGGATTCTATTAATGAATTCTTCAGGGAATGGTGAAAAATAGAGTATGAGTAAAATATAACCATGTATGCGTAGTTCTGAATAATTAACTTTTAGTCCATATTTAGATTGGGCAAATAAAACATCTAATGTTATCAGAACAAATTTACAGGCAGAAACTTTTTTACTACAGAGACAGGATAGGAAGTCTCCTGTATTGAAGTTGTGGCAGTCCGAATGCCATGACACCATTACTGTGAGCATCTTTAACCTTACATCTTAACTCCCACAATGTGTTTCTGATATTTACCCTTGAAATGTACAGACTACTGTCCAGTATGGGATTTTCTGAAGACTGAAAGGTACTGTGCACAACTTGAGTTGCTTATTTGTTTTCAACATATTGCAGATAAAGTAGCATTAGTGTCAGTACTTTGCTCTTAAATGATTCTGCCTTTGCTATTTGCCTGTGTGATATAGCATTAAATCTAGGCAAGAGTGCTTTTAAGGAACTTTATTATTATAGGAGGAGTGTTTATTAAACTGTTTGGGTTTTATTAGAATGATGCTGCTTTTTGATCACAAGCTATTAATCTCTGATTTACTTTTCACTCCTTAAACAGAAACATTTAATTTATACAACACTTTTTATCCACAAAGCTCTAGTTAATTTTCAGCCCAATAATGATAGTGATATTTTACAATTTTAGTAAAACTTTTATTTCTGAGTGCATTCGGAAGGAAATCACTCAGGTTCGGCTATCAGGTAATATGCATGCACATGTAGGCTTTTATCTGTGTCTCCTTCCCAACTCAGCTACATAAAGTGCATTTTACTCATAGTGGAACACATACATCACTTAAAATTCAAATCTGTTTGGTCTCTAGTTGGCTTCCATAATGTACAAATGCATCCCTTTACTAGTTCTGGATATGTGACAAGATTGTATCTTCAATTTGGAATTTAAAAGAAACCATATCTGTCTTGGGATGGCCAATTTGAGGAACCAATGCTTGTCATTTCATACCAGAAAGTTAAAGACTTTCTGCTATTTGGAATCACCCCTGCCTCCGATACCAATACAGTATAATGATGAATTAGGACAGTCAACTTCAGCTTGAGTTTCTGAAGCGGTATAACTGACAGATATTCTCAAGCCCACAGCAGATCAGCAGCAGTGACAAACCTGCTTATTCTAAAGCATGATAATTTACCAAATTATAACTGTAGAAAAATCTATTCTATTAGAAATTATGTACATCCAAGGGCTTTCCACAATCCATTTTGAAAAGGACATAAAATGTAGTTTGCAAGGACACTCTGTCGCCTAACAACAACAAATAGACATTTTAAGATGCATGAATACAAAGAAATTATATTTCCTTATGCTAATCAGGCAGAACAGTAGCCCTGGTGTTATTTACTGTGATGAGCATAGAGGAGCCTGTTGACAGCTTAGGAACTAGAGTGGTTTATACACTGGGGAAAATGAGGTTTAAGTTTGACTTGAAAGTCATTTATTAATAGTTGTGTGTGTGTGTGTGTGTGTGTGTGTGTGTGTGTGTGTGTGTGTCTGTGTCTGTGTGTCTGTATGATGGAGAGAAGAGAGAGAGAGAGAGAGAGAGAGAGAGAGAGAGAGAGAGAGAGAGAGAGATTACACATGTGTGTGATTGTGTGTGTGATGTATGTGCATTTGTATGGCTGTTTGCTAGAGGTCATGCACATATATAAATATGTGTATGAGATCAGAGTTGACATTAAGGGTCTTCCTCAAAATTTTCCTTGTGTATTAAGATAGGGTTTCTCATTTGAATCCAGGTTTTGTTGATCCAGTCTACGAATTCAGCTTTCTTCAGTGATCCCTGTCTCCTCTTCCTGAGTGCTAGGATTATAGGCCAGCTCTTCCACCATCCAGCCTTCCTGTGGGCTCTGGATATCTGAACTCTGGTCCTCATGCTTACAGATAAAGTTCTTCACCCACCGAGCCATCTTCCCAGCCCTGACAAAATCTTAAAGTTTAAAAATATCCTAGATATAGCTTTTCTAGGATTAACTCTTTGATTTTAGAAATTGAGTCAAGTCAGATGAGGTGAGTTTACTAAAACAAAAGCTGCTGGATGACAGACCTAGACCCAGGTACCTCTCCAGTATTTTCTCAGAAAGAACTTGAAACCATAGCACATCTTAATTGGCACTTGCTTCCCCATTCCACACACTTCTTCTTTTTTAAATATTTATTAATTTTCATAGCATATTCTCACTAGCTTATTGTAAACACAATACTAAATGTTTTCATATGAGCAAATTTTGAATTAGTGATCAAAATTATACTTAATTTGGCAAGACTACTAACATTAATGCTCTCTCTCTCACACACACACACACACACACACACACATCTGAATAATGGATAAGCTGGAAAACTAGAAGCGTATAAGATGGACAAATAATAACAGCATATTATTTTTAAGTGACATAAAGTTGAAATAAGAAGTATGTGATATGTCAGGAAAGATAGGGAAACAAGGGACATACCAAATATAATAAAAATAATATGCAGCAAGCCTGTAGCCAACATAAAATTAAATGGAGAGAAACTCAAAGCAATTTCACCAAATTCAGGAACAAGACAAGGCTATCCAATCTCTCCATATATATTCAAGATAGTACTTGAAATTCTAATCCGAGTAATAAGACAACTGAACAAGATCAAGGGTATACATATTGGAAAGTAAGAAGTCAAACATCTTGAGTGAGGTACCCGAATCTAGAAAGACAAGCATGTTATGTAATCACTTATAAGTGGATATTATTTGTAAAGATAACTATGTTACAATCCATAGACACAGAGGTACTAAGTAATAAACAGGGATCATGGTGAGGTGTACTCAGGTATCCTGGGGAAGGGGAAATATAAGACATTCTGTGTGTGGACTGGGGGCAGGTGAGGATGGGAACATGAGGGATCAAGTGTGGGTAAGGGTAGAGTTATGAAACAGCTGAAAGGGGGTCATTTCAGAGTCAGGTAGAAACCTAGTGCAAGCAAAACTCCGAGGAATCTACAAGGATGACTCCAGTTAAGACTCCTAGCAAGAGGGGATATGAAGCCTGAACTGGCCACCTCCTGTGACCAAGCATGGTTAATAGTGGAGGCACTAGGACACAAACGCAGCCACATAACCTTTGACACCCAATCTCTCTGGTCTATGGGAGGTGCGGTGGTAAGGGTGACACAGATTGTTGGAGCGGCCAACCAATGACTGGTCCAGCTTGAGATCTATGCCCTGAGAGTTAACCCACCCCTGAAACTACCTGAAGTACCGGAACCCAGAAGCTGGATGACCTAGGATATAACCAAACATGAATATAGGGAAAAATGTCAATTTAATGATGCCTAATGTTATTCTGCTATACTCATAGTTTGGTGCCTAACTCAATAGTCATCAGACAGGCTTCATGCAGACATTGGTGGAAACAGATGCAGATATCCACAGTCAGACACTTGTCCAAGCTCTGGGAGGGAGGATTGTAGGAGTCAGAGGGGCCAAGGACACAACAAAAACCCCACAGAATCAACTAACCTGGCTTATAGGGGCTCACAAAGACTGAACTGACAACCAGGGACCCTGCATGGGACTGGCCTAGGCACTCTTCATATATGTGACAGTTGTGTAGCTTGGTCTTCTTGGGGGACTCCTAACAGTGGCAGCAGGGACTGTCTCTGACTCTTTGGCTGCCTTTTGGGACCCTATTCTTCATACTGTGTTGCCTTGCCCAGCCTTAATACAAGGCAAGGTGCTTAGTCTTAATACAACTTGTTATAATGGACAACGTGTATCAGTGTACATTATAACAGATAAAATATATATAGATATTTGTCGATATCCATGGGAGGCCTTCTCTTTTCTAAATAGAAACTGAGGAGGAATGGGTATGGGGGAGGGGTAGGCAAAAGGCAGGTGTCGGACTGGGAGGAGAAGAGGGAAGGGAAATTGGTTGGGATATAAATAATTAATTAATTAAAAATAAATTTATACTTAATCTAGCAAGACAGCTAACACCAATGCTCATACCCATTCACCTGAATAATGGATAAGCTAGAAAACTAGAAGCATATAAGACAGGCAAATAATAATAGCAAGAACTGCATATTATTTTTTTAAGTGACACAAAGTTGAAATAAGAAGTATGTGGTATGCCAAAATTGTCAGTCACAAAACCCATAGATTACCATGAGAAAGCAATTTTTTTTTACAAAACAAATCATAATGATAGAACTACCAGGCTAACTACAGATTCTAAAAGATCACAATATCCACGTTGGGAAATTTCTCATCAAGTGTTTCAAAGCTTTGGCAGATAGTTATAGAAGATGGGTCAAGTTCAACTCCTGACTATGCTCCTTCTCACCTGTCACTCTGATACAGAAAATAGCACATTACATATTATTCAATGTAATTAACAGTCTTATGAATATCTCTCACTTTTCATACTACAATTTATTTTCTAAATTTATTCTAGATTAACTTTCATTAAGCATCACATTCAAATACCACTTTCTAATACTCAGGAATCAATTTATTTTCAGACCTATTATAATCCATTACAAAGGAGTAAGTAGGATTTAGTCCTGTGATACAAAAAACAATAATTGTGTAAGAGCCTCCAAGGTCTGTCTGAAGATCACACTAGAGACAATATGATTCTGTGCTTGCTGGTGAGCTAGCTGAGTCAGAGCTGGGTTCCTGATGCAAAGAGTCTGCCACCGAAGGAGAAAAACTTCTTTGTGATTAGTGTTGTGGTAAATGCTTGTAATCAGTAGAAAACTGTTTTAATATTTGCCACTCTGATATTTATTTACTCTTTCCACACCCACAGACACAGATATTTCCTTACTGAACCAAAATGCATCTTTTAGGGATGTGTCCATGTCTATTGATCTACTTAGCAGTCAGTGTGGAAATATGTAGTTAAAATATTTAGAAAAATATCATTTACAACAAAATGAACACATCCGATGGACAGTGTCATTATTGTGTATGATTTCTTTATTTTTGAAATGTAGAGAATTGAACTGAGGGCCTCATACAGGATAGGCAAGTGCTCTATCTCTGAGCTATAGTTCCAGCCTTGGTGTACATGTTCAAAAATATTTTCTCATTCTAATATATATAACCAAAGACAAATATATATTTCTGGGGGGGTGTGTCCTCAAATTTGGGGCAATTGCCTATATTTCAGTCTTAGATAACTTTCACTTTATTGTTTAAGTGATTTTGTTGATCTGTAGTAATTTCAGCATGGTTATAATATAAATTATTCCTAGTTGTTGGGTTACATTTTCTAAAGTTTTGTAAAAAATATTATATTTGTATTCATAAAATATTTTGGTGTGTAGCTTCCCATCTTATATATCTTTGATTTTGTACTGGGGAATGAAGGTATCACAGAATGATTCAGGACATCTTAATTTCTTTTTAAAATGGTTTCTAGAGTTCAATAGTGAACCCATTGACTTTATAGATTTGCACAATATTCACTAATTGAAAGTATTTGATAGGTATGTGTAGTGGGTAGCCATTCCAGCTTTAGTCTGGAAGTTCCAACCCCCATTGAGGCTTCCGTAACTATCACGCCTACAAGGCGGGGCCAGATGGGGGACACCCCATTCACAGCGATTTCACTGGTCTGGGGTTAAACTTGCCTTGGAACTGAGATGGGATTAGCTCCTTTTCAGGAATGGAACCGTGTAGGTTTTTCCTGGTTTTACAGAACTCTGCAGGCGATAACCTGCAGCTTCAAACGCCCTCCAGCCGGGGAGGAAGCTGAGGGCAGGAGCCACCCAGGCCTTTGGAATTTGCCCCACGTGAGCGCCAGATATTGTTGTAATTACTTAGGCCACTCCACGTAGTTATAAGGAAGATTTATTTAGTGGGTAACTTACAAATGACGGGATAGGTAGGTGGTGGGTTCTGGAAAAGAGGCAGCGCAGTCTGGCGGTGTTCTCTGGAGAACCCTCCTTGGTCTACCTCTCACGTCCAGGTCCAGGAAAGAAGAGAGCACCGCGCGTCCCGATCTCTGGTCTTCCGGGCCTCCCTTGGCCCCGCCTTGTAGGCGTGATAGTTACGGAAGCCTCAATGGGGGTTGGAACTTCCAGACTAAAGCTGGAATGGCTACCCACTACAGGTATGTTCTTATTCAGATAATTGGGCCTGCTCCTTGTGTTGGGCAGCAGTATATTATAAGAACATATTTCATTATATCTTTAATATTAAACTTGTATTCATATTGTATTACTACCTTACATTTTTAATCCTGTATCTGTGATATTACTCTACAGCATCATTGATTATAGAAACAAGGTATGCCCTCTCAACTGTGTCTTTGTGTGGCTGGCTACATTTTTCCCCTATGTTCTTGTCAAGTTAATGTCCTTTTTCAATTTCATTGATTTGTGATCTTATTTTTATTACTATTTTATTTCTGCATGTGTTAAAATTTTTCTACTCCTCTCCAAGATGTAAGATTGAGAAAAAAAAAAGGGATTTTATGAGTTTTTTAGGTAGTTATATGGAACTGAAAATAATCATCCTAAGTGATGTAAGTAACCCATCCTAATATACCCAGACTCTGTAAAACAAATATCACGTTTTCTCTCATATGTGGATGTTAACTTTTAAGCTTTGAATAGGTGTGTGTCTCATTGGAAATAACCACAATGATGATGAAAATAAAAAGATGCTAGGAGGAGAGGAGAGGAGAGGAGAGGAGAGGAAATTTTAAATAATGGGAAAAAGAACATAATATTATATGTAAGTAAAGGGGAAATAAAATAAAATAGATTACAGGGGGAAGTAGCAGGAGAGTACAGGAGGAAATACAGAGAGGGATAATTAACACTAAAGCCCTTTGAAAGTGTTACATAGAAATACACTACACTAGAAGTTTACACACACATATAGATATATATTATGTATAATTATATATATTTTATATACATATATATATATGATACTACACATGAACAAGTAAAACAACCCAACCCATAACCAGGAGTAGGGTATCTATTTGTAAGTTATTGTCAAGTAGGTTCTCATTGCCATTTCTCTTGGTTACCTACAGAGCTTGAGGGTAAGACCCATTTACTGAAAATCTCACATACTTGAGGTAAAAACACAGAGAAAAGAAATGGGTAATGATCTGGAAGCTTCATCCATATTGGTCAACAACCACAGTGCCAGAAGGTGATATACAAGCTACAGAAGAAGGAGAGATATGATCATTTATCACATCCAGTCATGAACGTTAAAATCCTCTTATTGACTTTCATGTAAAATATCCTACAGGTAATAGGGCAGTGACTGTTACGGAAATAACGAACAGCTTTCTTGTTGAATTTCAGGATCATTCAATGAAACTGAATTCATGGTACTGGTAATGAGGCCAAGAAACTATGAGGCTTAGAAACTATGGCTAGATAGGTCATAGGCTCTAGGGGGAGAGCTATTACTACTATACTGGTAAATGGACACAACATTACAATACTTCTAATGACATATTGATATATATACAGGTCAGAGTATCTATCAGCCCTTATTAGAGAAGCTACTTGCAGTGGGATATCTTTCTCTATGCTGTGAATATGTGTTGCTCTGATTGGTTGATAAATAAAATTCTGATTGGCCAATAGTAGGCAGGAGGTACAGGTAGGGTGCAGACAAGGAGAATTCTGGGAGAAAAGGAAGGGCTGAGTCAGGAGTCACCAGCCAAACACAGAGGAAGCAAGATGTCAAAGCAAAACTGAGAAAAGGTAACAATCCATGTAGCTAAACATAGATAAGAATTATGGGTTAATTTAAGTGTAAGAGCTAGTCAGTAATAAGCCTGAGCTAATGGCTGAGCAGTTATAATTAACATAACCTTTTGAATGATTATTTTATCAGTAGGCCATGGGACTGTGGAGGCCTGGCAGGACTGGAGAAATCTTCCTACTACAAATGGCACCCAGAAGTGGTATCAAGAGTTTCCACCTAAAACCTGAGAGAGCTTAAGAAGAGATTATAAATGCAGCTAAGTGCACCTTCCTACTTCATGTCACTCATGGCAGGCCAAGGTACAGTGACGTGTCCCTGGTTGTGGTGGGTTCATGGCATGTGGGCTGGAGCTACAGCATGGTGGATTCCCACCAAGTTACACAGAGGTTTCTCCAAGCCATGTAGTATACTACATGGTAGATTTAGCTTTTGCTAGTATAGACAAAAAACAAAAAAAAAACAAAAACAAAAACAAAAAACAAAAAACAAAAAAAACCAAAAACAAACAAACAAAAAAAACCTCAAAAAACAGAAAACATAGTTTCAGGGCTACATGCTACTTTAATGGAGGCATAGACCCACTGCTTCCAAGAGTTGGTAGTGTGCATAGCTTCCAGAGTAAATGTACCACCACCATGTTGAAAAGCTGAGATGGGCAGAATCAGCAGCCAAGGCTTCCACTTCAGTACTGGCCACTGCAGTTTAAAGCAATGGATTCATAATAAGGCAGATTCAGATGGAATAATATTTTAAATGGTTTACGGTGTGTGTAAAAATGTGTGTAGACTTGAAAGAGAGAATTAATCTTGGGGTGTGCTTATTCCTGTCAGACACAAACGTATTTCTTCACATACTGTCTGGGGTGCATGTCAGCTCACTATTTCTATACAGCATCCATAACTATATGATAATAATTCCACCCTAACCATTACTAAGAGCTTAAATCTTCATGCACAAATTTCTGGAATTAGGTTACAGATGTCTTGAGCTCATTAGAAGGTTACTAGGGGATTGCTTCATCTGCTATACTTTGATAGCGTGTGTACCTTAACAAGCAATCTGGCACGGGCCTTCTGTTTATTGTACTGGAGAACATAGCATTGTTGTATATCATGGGTACTGTTAATTACACTGCTGAGCTAGCATCATTAAACCTCACAATGCGCAAAGGCATGTCAGGAGGATTTGCTTTTGCTTAAACTAAACTGCTTTTAAGACTGTGATTTAAATAAACAAAATATGTGACAACTGAGCATAGCACAGTGTAATATTGTCTTCTAGCTTCAGTGTGCTCAGACTTAGTATTTAAACAGGAACAGCTTTCTGTCCTTCAATTATTTCCCACAGCACCAAGCCACAGGTTCATTTGATATTTACTTTGTGGAAAATCTGAGTACTATGTGTAATAAACATATATGGCACAGCATTCTCTCTCATCCGTAATCTTTATGATGCAGGTGGACATATCTTCTAAAATTGGGAATAATACAAAAGGCTAAAAGTAGTTATTCAATATTTACACTGGATACTTCTAGTAAAACAGTAATATTTGCATACAATATTTAAGTTATATTTACATAAAAGATTTACAATTTATTTCCAATAAAGACAGATGATGTCCCTGTTGTGCTGTGCCATGATTATTTCAAAAAGTGTTTAATGTTGAATCTGAATGGACATAAATGAAGGAATTGTCAAATATATATGGAATCTATGAACATATGTAGATTTAAGTAGAAAATAAAATTGAATCCCAACATAGAAGCTTTGGTTATAGAAGACAGAATCTTCATATTATATATGACTCCCAAATAATGATGAAAATATAATTTTTTATAGATAACAGTGAATGACAGATTATGGACAGATGGTAGATCAATAAATATTAGTTCTCTGTTGTGTCAACTGTTTAATCTCAGGAAACAAATAGAATGAAATATTTCAAAATTCTACTTTCCACATTGTAGCACTCTAATTCCTTTACAGTTGTAATAATCAGTAATGATAAATGTACATTTTCCTGATAATAACAATGGAAGAAAAACCACAAGAGCTTTTATTACCATCATGGAAGGAAAGAGATGAATCAAAGCTGTACACTGCAGCATAAACAGTGGATGACTCTTCAGGCTTGCGAATTGCATCAGTATGTTTTTAGGAATGGACAATGCATATGTCTTCCTTCAACCTTGGTTTCCTCCAATGCTGAGTAAACATGTTGTCTGCTTCTCTAGGTCCTTCTAAAGGGCAAGTGTAGCACACACATAGAGTTCTTCTGGTAAAGGCTGCTCTCACTTAAATGCTATTTCTCATGATGTCATTTTGATAGATACAACAGACCATGCAGTCTAAGCAAAGCACACATGCTTTTTTAAAATAAAGATATGTTTATTAAAATCGCTACATTTTGAGTTGATAATATAATAACATCATTTTCCCTTTCTTTTACTCACTCCACCCCCTTTCATGTACTCCACCCAGTAAAATATGTGACCTCTTTTTCTTTAACTGTTCATACATATAAGCACTGTTATATATGTATATATATATATATATATATATATAATCAGTCTATATAATTTTATTTGTATATATATGATTTTAGGGTTAACCACTTGGCATCAAATAATCAATTGTGGGATTATGTCTTCTAGAAATTCTAGTGAGGCTAAACACATGACATCTCAACAACTCTGTTTCTTAAACAAAACCTGAACAAGGATGACATCAGCAGACATGCCAATGTGGAAGGCTAATAGTCCATTGGGCCTTAATAGTCCATTGGACAAAGAACTGCAAGAAGTTAAGGAATGCCTAAATCAGAAGAAATAGTTAAAACCTTTCATAATTAATTTCTCAAGTGTAGACTACAGTAGTCAAATTTTGATAAATTCTTGAAAAATAAAGCTATAGACTTTTGTATGACCAAAAATATTGACAAAACTTTTATATTTAATTAAATTATTCTCTACTGGCTATAAGTTTATAATATATTCCCCCAAAACAGAGTATTCTGAGTTACAAGGAAGAACACAATTTGAAATAATAATAATCAGTGTTACCATCAGTTTGTGATACTGATTGTAATCAATATGAATTTCAAATGAGAATTTTCAAACAAAAAATAAAGAGAATTTTAGATTTTAAGAAGACAGATAAGTAGGGATTTAGGAGCCTGTGAGCAAGACTGCCTGGGATTCAATTGAGGATTTGTCTGTGACTAGGATAGGCATCTGAGAAACTACTCCTCAGTGCCTTAGTTTTTTGTGTCAGAATAGAGACACTATATCCCTGTCTCGAGGGTCATTATGAGGAATGGATTTGATGTGGATGAAGTGCTTATATTTGCTGCCTCCAGAATATGAAATATTGAAATCCTAAGAGCATGTATAAATATTCTTCCAATAAAATAGTAGTCTACTAGGAGTATTAAAAAAAATCTTCAAATGAACATTTAAGTATTCAAACATCTTAGTGTAATGATAAGAAATTGAAGGGAGCACTTTAAAAATAGGTTCAGATTAGTCATTATTCATGAGTAGAAAATAATTGCCTTACACAGTATTAGAGTGATAATTCATTAGTCTTAATGATTGGATAAGTAATTAGAATATTCATAAAGTGAAAAATATTTTTCTGATTTTAATTAAGAAGAAAAATTTGAAATGATTTTGTCAGATAGTAATGCTGTGTAATTGATGATTAGGGGTAAAATTTAAACGACTAACTATATATATCCTAAATCTATTTATACTTAAGATGGAATGCCTACCAATTCTATACACAGTCCCTCTCATCATAAGAGAAAAATGAAGTTGAAAGGATTTTTCACTGTTATGTCTGGTTTATCAAACAATGTGTGCATATATATATGTATATATATATACACATATATATGCATATATAATTGATATTCATAGGACTTAACTACAGTGAAATTATATAGAACAAAATGGAACAGAAATAAAATGATTCCTAATGACATTCTGCTGTAATTATGGATCTGGGTTTTGCTCAGCCATCATCAGGGAAGCTTCCTCCTAAGGTAGATGGAAACAGAGATTCACAGTTGGACAATGTGTAGAAAGTAAGAGACCATGAAATATCCTTTAAAGTCCAAAACAGGATGTCTCTCTCAAAACACCTACCCCAAAGATCTCAGGAAAGCCTGAAGACCAGGAGATGGAAAGATTGTAAAATCCAAAGTGGATAGAGAACACAAAGATAAAGAGGCCTTCTAAACAGCAGGAGTGATGCACATATGAACTCACTTAAGACTGAGGTAGCATGCACAGGGCCTGCAAAGATTTGAGGGAAGTGGACACAAGCCCCCATCTCTACTAAATGATATCTCCAGTTGATAAATGTTCCCAAATGAGAAATTACTTTTCTCCAAGGGAGTCTCACTGGGGATACAAAACACTTTAAAGGATGGGTCCCATACCCAGTAATGGAAGGCAAACACAAAATTTGAACTTAGTGGAATTTTTGGATATATTTTGTATCATAATGCTTTGTCAGGGCATATATTTTTACTGTACAGGTTTACAGCTTTTTTTTTTTGCTTGTACATATTATTGTTTTGTGTTTTATGGGATTTCTGTGTGTGTATCTTTCTGTGTCCCTGTGTCTGTAGGTGTTTCTTGTGCTTTTTCTTTGGCTCTTTTTCTTCTGTTTGTTTGTCTTATTCAAGTTTGTTTTATTTTTATTCTATTATTATTTTTAGACACTTGTTTTATTTTCTAAGGAGAAAGAATGGAACGGTATGGATTTGGATGGGATTGTAATTGGGAAGGATATGGGAGGAGCTTGCAGACGGGAAACTAATTAGAACATATTGCATGACAATAAAATTATTTTTCAATAAAAGAATAAAGAGAACAAATGACTACTTAGGTACTCCTTTTCTTTTTCAGTGTTGTTTTATAGAGTATGCCGTTATGTGTAACAGGGTGTTATATGTACAAACAGCTTGGATAGGCAGTACAAATCACACGCTATTATCTGTATGAAAGTATTTATGTCTTTAAATGTAAAAACGGCCAATTTGTTTTGATAATCCTACTTTAATATTTCATAGGGTATGAGATAGTTGTATTTTCTGAAAGAATTGTAGCTTCCTTTTTTATTGTCTTCTATTACATTTGTCATATGCCAATAAGATTGACAAGAATCAAATATTCTCATTTATCATGGATAATCACTGTACATCAGAAGTTTTTTCACCATGTCCACATTGTGTCTATGAAGATGTGTATTAGGAACTGGCATCATATATTAGATCCGTACATTAAAGTGTGGCTAGGTGGAGATAGTATACACACACACACACACACACACACACACACACACACTTGACACAGTTAAGAGACTTAGTAGATAGTAGGTTGTATTTACATATTTATGCACATATATGTGTGGGTTTGTGTATGAAAATATAATTTTTAAAAGATGCAATCAATTTGATAGTGATTGGAGGCAATAGGAGTGTTTGAAGGAAAGGGATATAGGACAGTTTGGAGGAAACAGGAGGGTAGAGGTCAGAGCTATAATTATATCTTAATACAAAATTTAATAAAAAGTCACTTCATTCAGTATTCTTTGTTGCTCTGTTTATACTTTATAAAAATACAGTTCAGTTAACCTGTCAGGTGATATATATCATTGCCTTAAAAGAGAAACACAAACCTCCCTCTCTCATACAAGCAAAGTGGACACAGCCTGGTTTAGCAACATGGACAGGTTCTGCTTCTCAGCAGGTGAGTCCTTCTATCTGTCATCAAGCGTGATCATGAGATTAGGAAACTTTTCTCTTTGACCCAGGCCTTGCTCCTTTCATTGTTTCGTAGGGCCACATTCTTTAGATGAGACAATTTTCATCAACGCTTCAAACTTTTTTTGGCTATAAATAAAACTGTCATTAATTTCTTAGCACCAATATTTGTGTGAATATATGTTTACATTTTTGTGTGGGATATGTAGGTGTCAGAAGTCTGAAATGAATAATTAAGCGTATGCTTAACTATAAAAACAAAAAGCAAATCAACAAAATGCCAATACTCTGTTCCATTATAACTTCTTCCTTGCTCAACATCCTATAAGGCTACCAGTGTGTTAGCTTTCCCCAAACAAGGCAACAAATAATAGCTTATAACATTGTTTGCATATAAGTGTCTGAAAGTAAGTTACGAATGTGGGATGTACCGTAGTAATACACAGGAAAAAGTCACACATTTTAAAACAGAATTGCTGTGAAGTTATTTCCCATAAGAGTATGTCTCTACATTTTCACTCCGTTGCCATATTCCATACGTCAATAAACTATTATATCTCTTACTTTAAATGATGGTTACTTAACAATTACTCAACATGTGAGATCTGACATTCACACTGGAACATCTGTGCAGGTTCTCCTGAAATTAAAATGAGGTCAGGGTGTCTGTAGACATTGCTCCAGGTCTACAAGAGAGCAGGGATTTTTTGTATTATGTTGTAGTATTTATAAAATCATTCAAAAAGTATTTCTATATATCCATATTGTGATATGCCACTCCAGCATCACTTACAGATTATAATGAATACATGAAATTCATATTCAGAACATTTGACTTTAATTGTTACTTGGTCTTAGTTTATTATCATTTCCAAATTAAAAAAAAAAGTTCTAAAAATATAACATTGGCTCTAAGATTCTCCAAACACATTCACAAAGCAAAATGATACATGATTATGAATAATGTTTGCTTTGAGAATTTGGTACAGAAATCATCACAGTTACTAATTTTGTCTAAAATATTGCCAAATAAAATCAATCAATACAATTTCCAGACCCCTTAAAATGCGTTCTGATTATTTAGACACAACAGATTAGTATTTTTAAACTCAGTTTGTCTTGGTGACATTTCTGAGTATAATTAGTCTCAATGAACCCAAGACATCTGAAGAGCTATGCCATTTTAATGAGTGTTCAGAAACTTCTATCCTGGGATTTGTTATTTTGTTGCTATGACAAGGGATCATTTAGCAACAAAAATAGGCATTAAAAGGCTATTCATTATAGCGGCAAAAAATAAATGAATGGGTGTAATCAAATAGCTTGGCCATTCACATTTATTTTGATGTTCACAGTTCAACATGACTCTATCAACAGATGTATTATTAAGCTGCCATATTAACATGGCAAAATTACTAAAATATGTAGAGAAAACTCAGCTGGTAAAACTGTGCTTCTTTGTGTTCTGGAGGTTGCTCACAGTACCTCACACATGCTAAACTATCATTGTGCCACTGAGCTATGAGCCCACTCAGGACATCACATCAAGTATAAAAATCAATTTTAAGCTTATATACAAAATTTCATGGATCCTAGTTAAGAGGGTCTTAAAGTCCCCATGACATGAGTAAAATCCAGATAGGCTTTTTCTTAACCTCAGGCTTCTGAACTCCTTCTTGTTAGACTTGTGAAAACTTACAATTATAAATCTTTTCTCCAATGGCTTGACATGTAAGTTTTTTTTAATGATTCTTGCACAAATTACAGTCTATAGTCATCTCTCAAAGTTCTAGGATCCATCTCTTTAAATATAATCACCGGGGAAGATAGTGTATCTACTCTCCAGTTCTTATGGGAGGGTATGTGGTTTATTTTGTAGGAAACTTGGCCCTCAGTTATAAAATTACCTTGAGAAATTTAGACAGATTATCTAAGATTTATTTTTCCTTTGAGTAAATCTAATTTTCAAACTGAGATAAATTAAAATTTCCACAATTCTTAAATGTGGGATGTCAAGTAATAAAGGCAATCCTGAAGTCATCAAAATAACTCTATTGGCACTAATACTTGCTTGTAGGAGCTTTTCTTCGAGTGTATTAATAAAGTTTAGATTCCAGAATCCCTATGTGTAGCAAAGTATGACAACAGATCAAACTTGATGATAAAATCCACTTTTATCTTGAACAACCTATATTTTATAGAGTGCCATCTATCATCTATCTCTTATATTTGTTTGTCATCTACCTATTCAACATTTATCATCCATCCTACATCTATTTCTCTGTCATCTATCTCTCTATCTCTCTATCTCACTATATCATCTATCTCTCTATCTATCTATCTATCTATCTATCTATCTATCTATCATCTATTTCTCTGTCATCTATCTCTCTATCTCACTATATCATCTATCTATCTATCTCTCTATCTATCTATCTATCATCTATCTATCTATCTATCATCTATTTGTCTGTCTTTATATTATGTATCAACTATTTCTGTTTATCTATCTACATGCTGCCTGCCCACTAATCCTGTCTATCTGAATACCCTTTAAGGCTTGTCCACTTATTGGATACAAATGTGTATTTCTCATTAGTGAGATTATATTTCTTTGTCTTCCTTTATTCATTGTTTAAACATGAGAAGCAAAGATACCATCATTCTTTTGTTCTATATAATTCTATTGGAATCACAGAATGGTAGAGGGTAGCATTCACACATTGTTTAAATGCTCATAAATCATGTTTGCAAATGCTTCCAGAATACATGTTGTTTAGTGTGGCAAAGGATGAACATGATTTTGACCATGAGATGAAAGATATAGTTGTGAAGTTGGGTGTGGTGACACATGACTGAATATCTAGCACTCAGGAAGCTAATGTAAGGGTGTCGGGAGTTCCCATTTATTTTGCAGTACCATGGTTAGTTCAAGACCTTTTTAGATTACATGAGATCCTGTCTCAAACAGGAATAGCACCACCACATCCACCATCACCAACAATAGCAATCAGAAATTATGATCTACAGACCTACTGAGTGTATTTTGTTTGAAACTTACAATTTTACTAAATTACAGTAGGGAGATAAAAGTTTAAAGAGCAGAAGGAGTCAAACTTGGAAGAGTAACACCCTACTAATATTGGCTCCTTAATGAATGTAAACATTTTAATAAAAGTTTTTCTTTTAAGAAATTATCATATTTTTTCTACCAAAATTGTAAGAAATAAACATATTTAGATGTTATTGTGGTCTGTCATTGTAACATGGTTGCAGTCTAGAGATGGCATTTTCTACATTTTAAAAACAAAGCTTATACCATTTCCTTATGAATTTCCTTAAAATCCATTATAACATCTTTGCTTCAGTTTGACTTGTGATATGCAATCATTAACATGGCTAATGGAATATTTGAACTATAAGAGAACTACAAAATACATCAACATCGTTTTTTGTCATGGATTTTAATTTCTGATCACAATAATAAAAATAGTGTGATATTTTCCTTTTAGAACTCTTATGTGTTTTGATATATATATGCACAGTCACTGTGATGTTTTTGAAAAGTGTTTTGGAAAGTGGAGATGAAAACTCACTTTGAGTATAACTTCATAGAACATGAATATCCATTACTGTGGACATTTTTGTGTTCCCTTATAAGGATGAACCTGTAGTGTCTCAAAGAAATTACTCTGCTGTCACCTGTAGAAACTGTACCTTTTCCTCAAGAATTCAGTGAGTGCTTCAACTCTAGAGTAAAATCAAAGACACCAGAGTTCATGGAAAAGTGCAAATTTTAAGATAATTCATGGAAAAATACAGGTCTCAAAGGAACTATGCTAATGTGGACTGTCTCCCAGCATGTTAAAATAGTGCAGGTTCCATATATGTGACTCTTCTTAGGTATTGGGAGGGTCTTGTCCTTACAGAGTGCTTGTAGTTGCTTTAACTAGAGTAGAAGCGTGTCTTCATTTATTAATAAGGAAAAAATCAGTGTACACATTCTGGTTTGGTTAAATCAAATCATCTATACCTATAGTTTCCATTTAATGCTTCTCTGAGTTATGTTACAATAAATATGTGGATAGATTGTGCTTCTGTGGTAATGTTGATTCTCTCTCTCTCTCTCTCTCTCTCTCTCTCTCTCTCTCTCTCTCTTTCTCGTGTATGTGTGTGTGTGTGTGTGTGTGTGTGTGTTTGTATGTGAGAAAGACTGTGGGTACACATGTTGTTGAGGGCAGTGAATGAAACTGGGTGTCTTCCTCAACTGTTCACTTTCTTATTCTTTAAATCAGACTATCTCCTTGAACCTGAAGAGTATCTACTTGTGTAGACAGGCCAACAGGGATGCCCTTGAATTCTCTTGTCAGCCCCCTGAAGACTAGGATTATAAGTACAAACTACTATGTCTGATTCTTAATATAGGTTATGGGGATCAAACTCAAATTCTCACAATTATATAGCAAGTAAGTTGCTGACTGAGTCATTTGCATAGCCCAAGCTTCTTTCTTCAAAAAAGAAATTGAAATTAGGAATCAATTCACCTATAAAGATTTACTTATCAGCTCTCTCATATAGTAAACTTTATTAAAATGTGGAGAGAAGAGAATTCTTTCTGTTTCTGAAAGCTCTTTCAGAACAGTGAACTAGCACTAGTCAATGTTCCCTGGTATATCCACAATCATAATATGATTTGGGAGAACTATACATTGTAAAAAGCAAACATGTATTATTTTCTTTGTCTGAACTTCAACAGAGTATCTGACAAAAGCCAGCTAAGGAAGGAAGGAAGGTTTTTTTTTTGTTGTTGTTTGTTTGTTTTTTTGGCTCATGGTTTCAGAATACTGTTCTCATCATGGAAGGGGATGACACAGTGGAACATGATACTTCATATTATGGTATGCCAGAAACTAAGGTAATTCTGGAACTAACATTTTCTTCATTTTGTTCCTTTCCACTGTTTTTTCTTTTTCTCTTTCTGTACTGCAAGGCTATGTTAGCATATATTACACATTCAGGAGTATCTTCCACCCTTACTCAAGATTCTCAAAAAAAAAAAAAATCCTCACAGATACACTTATAAGTGTCTCATACCAAAATCTTAGGTAATTCTAAATCCAGTCAAGTTGATAATGATTACTAATCATCACAGATTATGGAAAATATTTCTTAGCTCAACATATTTCTATTTCTTTTTCTTCTTATGTGTTTTACTTGAGTGGACCTGACTGTCCTGGAACTTGGTAAGTAGACTAGGCTGCTGTGGAACTCATGGAAATGCTCCTGTCTTTGTTTCTCGAGTGCTGAGATGAAAGGTTTCCACTGCCATGCCCTGTCTCAATGGTTCGAATTTAACACCCATTTCTCATGCTCTGGCATGCAAAAGATATAAAGAGAGATTAAATCTTGCTTGATTAATGGGAAAGGGACAAGGTGAAGGCAGCATATTATCTACTAATTATAAATTCAAATTAAACTTTTAGTAAACAAAACAAAATTGATAGATGTTGAATAAGAGGCCTCTTTAAGACACCAGCCCTTCTTATTTTCATAAGGTTTTCTTTAGTTACTGTTTAATTAATGTATCATATACTCCTGATTGTTATCCGGTGAAGTCCATTAGGCATCTGATTATTTTCTTTTTTTCTGTCTCTGTGTTCTTAGCTTTTAGGATGAAGCTTAACATGTGAAACATATTAAAAATATTGAGTAAAATGTAAAAATATTTTCTCATAATTGAGTCACATTTCTACCAATCAATTTAAGTGAAATAATTCTGTCAAAAAGCTATGTTCTGAAAACAATGTTTTCCACATATCTGTGTACATGAATAAGGAAATGATGCATTAAATATGACACACATTAACATATATTTAATTAATTAAGCTTCTTATGCCTGATAAAAAATAATGAGAAACTCTAACAGAAATTGCTTTGAGATTTTTTCCCCCTGGATTAATTTACAACCTAGCAGAAGGACATAAATCTGGTAATCAGTAAAATTTGCATATTTGTGAAAGAAAAGTCTGTGAGATGATGGATCACTGTGCACTCACTCTATTGATGTCTTATAAATTCATTTAAGATGGTGAAACCATTTGGGAGGGGAAAACTTAGAAAATATGAAGCTAAACAAATTAAATATAAAATGAGCAGATGTAAGATAGTCTCCCTTTACTTCCGTCTTTACACATTTGCGTAACGTTAGGAGACTTGAATATCAAGAGTACATGGGGAATTATTATGATGGAAGGTTAATGAAGCAAAGGAAAGTTGAAGTGCCCTAACTATTACCAAAATAAGAACTTTTTAAAGTTAAAATAAATAATGTCAGCTGTCCAAGTTTAAATCTATAAATTGAATACAATTCTCTATGACAAATGAACACCTCCAATTTTTGCTATAGTTACAGAAGTGTTTCTCACTTGAGATTCTAAGTCCATGGGTTTGAACATGAGTGCAGGAACAGCTCTAAGGAGAACATGCATTATATGTGGTGTTTGAGTCCATGATTAAAATGGTTGAGGCACAGTTGCATTTGAAAGGATCTAGGATCTAGAGATCTAGAACCTCAGAATTTCTCTTCTTCTTTTTTTTTTTTTTTTTTTTTTTGCAAAATATGAACTTAAAACAGCAAAACGTCAGCCAGGGAAGGAGGTAAACTAACTTCATATCTCTATCTGTTCCTATGTTTTTATTTAAATTCTCCTGTTACCAATAAAAACTCAGGAGTCAGATATTGAGTGAAAACCCCATAGATCAAAGAAGCAGCAGAGCAAACAGCTGACCTTCCCTTATTTACTGGATACCCAAGGAGCGCCTCTCACACCACATGCCCCAAATCTACAAGAAGTATGAAACCCAAGTCCCTCCTTACTCATTCCTGTGTGTCTCCCTATCCTTAATCCTGGCTTCTCAGGACTCTCTATGGCTAATTCTGGTCAATAGGTTACTGGTGCTGCCCCCTGAACCAAAGTTGTTTTTATTTCATTAACGCAAATGCAAACTTGGGGTTCACAGCATTATTGAACCAAATCAAATCCCCGTCTCATCCTCAACTCTGCAACACACCAACTGCTGCAGCCTCGCCCCTCACCCATCTCCGGTAGGGCCTATAATCTTCTCCTCCTAACCTCCCTCCCCACACTTCTTGCTTTATCCTAGGCCCCAACTCCAGCAGACAGTTGCTGGGAACCCATAGGTCACTCCTTCCAGGGATGCAGGTAGGCTAACTGCAGATCTTTACCTCTCCCAGCATTCTTCCAATAAATCTAATCTCCCTGACTCATCCTCAGTCCTCTCACAGACCTGCTGAGGCCTCTCTTCATTTTCTGCCCCCATTCCCAGAGGACTAACTAAGGAGATTCTGGAGGAATGACATGCTTTTCTCCCCATTTTGAACCCTGTCCACACTTGCTCATTCATGCTCATTGATACTCTATTCAGAATAGCCAGAAGTTGGAAACAGCTCAACAGAAGAATGAATAAAGAAAATGTGCTCCATTTATATAATGGAGTATTACTCAGTCATGAAAAAAAATGACATCATGAAATGGAAGCCACAAAGATAGAACTAGAAAAAAAAATTATCCTGAGTGACCTATCCTAGACCCAGTAATACAAAAATGGTATTCATTCCTTTATGTGTAGATATTAGCTGCGATGATAAGTTAAAATCCACAAAGCCTTGGGAGGTAGGTACAGAGTAAGTGACTAGAGGGAACAGATGGATCTTATTAAGAAAGGAAAATAGAGTAGATAGATATGGATGGAAGAGCTGAAAAGAGAAGATCAAGTGGGAAGGGAGAAAAAGAGAAGGGATTGTAGGATGAAATTTAGGGAGAGACAGCTAAACTTAAGGGGCATTTGAGAGATAGTATGGAAATATAATAAAAACTTTCTAAAATATATACATATATGAAGGTGCCCTAAATGAAGTCGCCATATAATGGGGGAGGCAGAGTCCCAACTGGTCATCTCTTGTCTCCACATGTAGCTTCCACTAATTGAGTTGTTGGCCAAAGTACTCCCACAGAAATTCCCAAACAAACCAGCATGTTGCCATAATTAGATTAGACATAGTTTTTTTCCGCCGTAAAAAGTGTGGTTATATTACTCAATAGTAACTGTACACAACTTGGCATAATCATATTAAACCAATTAAGCTGTTCTCAGAAAGACAAATACCATGTTTTCTTATATTTGAAGACACTATACTTAACAAATACATAAAACTATCTATGCCAAATGTTATGACTGCAGAAGGAAAATGAGAATTACAAGAGAACAAACATGTGTAGTGATGGAGGAAATGGAGTAGGAATTAAGGCATAGACTGACATATACTCAATGTAAATGATGTGCATGCATGAAAATGGCCTTATGTCTCCCTATAAAATAAAATTAAAAATAGAACCATGAATAGGATTCTCATAACGCTTGCCCTCTCTAAGGATTGCTTTGAGAAAGTTTTATATTTATTAATTAATTATAAAATTAATACACAGTGACATTGAATACTATAGTTACTTTAGTGAGATATTAAATTACATTTAATGAAAAAACAAATATTTTGTTGATTTATGAGATACATGTCATTTTGTAACACATACAAAAATGAAATTTTAGAGTTTTTCTTTCTTTTGCTTGTTTTTTCTTTTTTTTGAAATTCTTTGAGTCTTGAGTTCCAAGTTGGTATTATAAAGAGAGTTGATCTCTTCTAAATTTTCTCTTTGCTTTATAAAAGGCAAGGTCATTTGCATCACCTTACCTGTTTGCATGACCACACCAGGGTTTCTATCTTTTGAAAAGGGACTAGTAATACTGGATTAAGACCCATCTTAATAACTGCATTTTCACTGAATAATTCTTTGCACCTCTCTCCAAATCAGTCACATTTTGAATTATGAATTCACATGGTTCTGATGATCCAACTCACCAATTTGAGGTAAACACAGTCCATCCCATTGGAGTACCATAAACTCAACGGTTGTAAAAAGGGATGGTGATAAATGCCACCCAATGTTCTTACCTTTTTCTTTGATGTTAAATGACAGTGGTGTGCTGTCCAACTGCAGTAGAAGAAGACACTCATAATAAACCGTGTTACTGCCTAATCAAATTTATATGCTTGCTACATAACTCAATAACCCAAATCCAGCGATGTACCTCCTGTGCTGACTAGATGTATGTCAATTTGACACTATCTATAGTCATCTGAAAAGAACAAAACCTCAATTGATAAGATGCCTTTGGAATATCTGGTCTGTAAGCAGACAAGCATGAGGTCAGGTCCAGCACATTGTAGGTAGTATGATTTTCCTGAGTTTTATAAGAAAACAAGCTAAGCAAGCCATGAGGAGCAAACCAGTAAGCAACTATCTTCCAAGGCCTCTGCATCAGCTCCTGCCTCCAGGTTCCTGCCCTGCTAGCGTTCCTGTCCTGATTTTCTTTAATGATGAACAGTGATATGGAAGAGTAAAACAAATACTTTCCTGTGCATGTTGTTTTCTGTCATGATATTTCACCATAGCAATAGTAGACCTAACTTAGACACTTCCCATTGATCTCATTTTCTAAGTCCAAAGTCTGGGCTCAGCATGAATAGGCTCAGTGTTTCACATCTACTAGAAAGAAATCTTGGTATTGACCAGTCATCTGTTTTCATATAAGATGTTGCTCCTTTCCTTGAATTACATGGCTGTTGGCTCAATCCACTTGCTTATAGTTTTAAGAATAAGGTCTCTACTTTCCTGTTATCTAACATGGGATCAAAATCATCTAATATAGGCCACCCTCAAGTAACATACACATGGTGCTTTCACTGCATGGCAGCCTACTTCACTGAGCCTAGTATGATAATCTTTTACTCTCTGATATTTGAATTTAAATGAAATTCATTGAAAATAAAATGCTGTGAAGTCAATATGCATTCAGCAGGAACTAGACTTAAATTTTAACTTTTTTTTTCCAAGTAGACATACTGAGATGATAATCTTTTACCTTCATGGACAGCTGACTCAAGCCACAGCTCCCAGTCAGTTATGCATTAAAAATTTGAGTAGCCTAGATTCTGCTCATAAGGTGTGATAGGCTATGGAGTTTGAGATGCATGGTATATGAAATGCATTTTTAACTTACGATGGTTTCTACAGGGCAGATAATTTTTAAATATGACCCACAAAGTAAAGGTGAAAGACATCTATATAGTTACAGAGAATTGCCATCTACCTACGCTACATCTCCAATTTCACATTCGTTCTTTTGTCAGTGCACTTAGATATCATGCCTGGATCAGTTTCTACTGAATCCAGATTATTTAATTGGTACACTTGTAAATTCATATGAATTCATTGTAGGAAATTTACAGGTGATAAAGCACAAAACAAAACCAATATCTTTGAAGCCCTGAATGGTGATGCAGTAACTAGGGATATAAGGAGACATTTAAAGCCTGTCTATGTAGGGGTTCTCAGTTTTTACACAGTTCTTCAAATCTTGAAGATTCCAACTACATACTGGCTAAATAACGTGATTGGTTATTCACAAGTTTAATAAAGAAAATGAAAAAGAAGAAGGAGATAGAAGAGCAGAAGTCAATGCAGAACCCAACGCTCCAGCTATTTGTAAGGTGCAAAGAAGATGAGCCACGATGACAGCAGCAGAACACACAAATAAATAATTGGTATATTTTGAAAAAAAAAACTTTCTTTTGTTCTTCTTTTGAAGAGAATAATATGGCTAACTTTTCTAATTTGGTATCTGTCTAATTTATAATCAAATTTAAACATCTACTAGACTTCAAAGATAATTTTCTGTTGATTACAAACAGTAGAAATCATATAGCTTTCTATCCCTTCCTTAATGTATGTGAATTGACAGTATTCAGAGATCTTTGAAAATGCATTGAAATTTTGACTGTATATGTTTACTTTTATACAGTGTTAGGTTTCTCCTCCATTAACAGACAAAATTTGTATATATGTGCATATATATTTGTATATATATATATATATATATATATCTTACTCTATCACATTGTTCTTTATAATATGACTGAAAATAATATTCTCAGCCTTTGTATTAAGTTTGTATTGCCATTGTATCCTTCACTTTGTAATTTTTTCACCAGTCTTTCAAAAGTATTTAATGTTTTGAGAACTTCACATTCCAGACTCCCACCAAATTACATGAAAACAACAACAACAACAATGATGGTCAGTATAATGTCAACTGACTTCAGAGCATCTCTAAAACACCAGAAAGTTAAATTTTATACATTCAAATCACACTGGTGAAGGGCATTGTTATTGTGCACTAGGTGCAACACATTTCCTTCCTTCCTTACATTGTCAAGTATCCAGTTGTGTTCAATAAGGCACTATCGGAACATATGAACTTATCTCATAAAAATGTGAATCAAATGTCTATGAAAACGATTCAGTCAAAAAAATCTCTGGTCCATGAAGATCTGAGATCAGATTTGAAACACCTAAAAAAGTAGGAATGAATCATGATGCTCACTGCATAACAGCCTGCTGAGCAGAACCTGTGAGCCTCAGGTTCAGAAAGAGACATGGTCTCAAAATATAAAATGAAGAACAATTTGAGAAGACATCAATGTCAACCTTTGGTCACACACACATGCACGTGCACACACAAACACACAGATACAACACATATGCACATACTTGCAGACACACAAGCCCACACACACTGAAATCACAAAACTTCAGTTCTTAAAAAATTGGCCTGGTGATACTTCTTGTTCTTTCATTTGTGCAATAATATCCCTTATTTGAATTTCTTCCTTTCACTTTATCCAACATTTAAATTAGCTATTGCTTATTGTTTCATAATTGCCACATATGCATGACAAAATTCATTAAAAGAATACTATTTATACATAAATACCCTCATTATCTGTTTGAAATCACCCTCAGAAGCTCTTCAGTCTTCATTGCACAGTCTGTCAAGGAGTTCCTCTCTGTGATCTTCATTTGCTACTTACAAATGTGCTTATATTAATGACCTCATGAAATAAACTCCAAGCCTAGCAAAGACAAACTTTTTTTTTCATTTTTTCTATTTATTCAAAAATTGGAACAATAATTAACATAAAACATCAAATCCATACAGATAAATGGATGAAATACTGATTGCATTTCTGTCAGCACAACGGTAAATGGAGAAGGGCTTGGCAATTTTCTACACGGGGCTCCAGATGTTATCTATCTAATGCCATTTCCAGAGATCTAGGACAATCACGTGAATGTTAATAAAAAAGCATGTACAAAACTTCATAAAACTCATAGGTTAGAATTCTCATATGAAAGAAGGAGGAAGAATTTAACTTTCTGGATATGTGTTACTTCACTTAGTATAACTTTTAAGGTACTTATTATGTAATCATGAATGTAATGAATTCCTTTTATAATATTTGCTCAATGTGATCAAACCAGATAGAAGTACTTCTGAAAATTGGCTTGTGTTTCTAATCTAATGGCTGAAGATAATGTTTGTTTGTGTAGTTCTGTTATAATAAACTTTAAGGAAATAAGATTTGAGTAATTGTTATTTTACTAAGTGTGGAGAGTAAAACTATCAACAAATATTAACTTTTAAGATATTGTTATTTTCATATGTCCATAAGTTTGTCCTTCTAAGTCACTTCAGAAATACATTCAAAGGATGATAATATAGAGACTGATATCTTATTATTCACAGTTCTGTATGAAAAGCCTCTCATAAGATTCTAGTACTTTTTTAATGCTTAAAATGGAATTGCAAAGGGAATTCAGTTCAATTATTTACTTTAAATCACTTACACCTTATTTGTGTGTCTGATTCATTTCTTTTCTAAAGTCATTCACAAATAATTTTAAAACTCTGCATCTTTTTGTGATGTGTCAAGGCTTCTATTTGCAAGCTTTGGGGAAATGATTGATTAATGAGGGTTCAGGCTAAACCCCTGGATCTATTTCTTAATGGGTTCAATGTATAGTGGTATATTGGGAGGAATTAAAAATGGGAAGTGAACCTAATTTGAGGACTTTTGGTCACTGGATACATGTCCTTAGAATCTATGTCACACCCTTGGGAACATCTTTGTTCCATCTCCTTTGCTGGATCCCTGATTTCCATGAGCTGAAAAGCTGTGCTTTGCCTTGCTTTCACTGTCATGATAGACTGACCCATCTGAAACTGTAAGCAAAAATGAACTCTGTCTCCCAAAATAGGTAGCACATGTTTGTTTAAAGAAATTAAAATTCTGACTAACAGTAAATTTTCTTTTATACAAAAGAACATATCTATCAGTAAATAAAATACAGACAGTATTAAAAAAAAACTGTAATGGTGTTAGATAAAGCCAGAAGCATTAAAGCAAGATAAGATAATCCTTCTACCTAGGAGTAATTGCTCCACCTGTGCTTGAGACAAGTATTAATGTCACAGGTGTTAGGAATGACTGCGAGAAATAAAGGAACTCTTTGAATCACCTAGCAATTAGAAGCCTATTGTTGAAACAATAGAGGATAAAGATTTCTCAAATAGTAAGTTTAATCAAGCCCCCAGAGCCTTATAATATAATATCCAAAAATTTACAGTTCAATTGAAAATCATTTGATGTAGAAAATGCCAGAAAATCATCTCAACTTTAATTAGCAAAGACATTGAGTGTTTGCTTAAAGCCAGAAGGAGAGAGATGTTAGAATTATCTGATGAAAATATTAAAATGGTAATCATGTGAAAGTTTCATGAGAAATCTGAACACAACAGGAGGGAAAGTCCTTATTCCCAGCACTGGGTCTTTTTGATGGTGTTCTTGTAGTCAGCAAGAGGGTTCTCTCATTAC
>CABHPP010140587.1:0-36444 GCA_902168425.1 Peromyscus attwateri | reverse complement strand
GAGAAAAGACTAAACACAAAGGAGTTGGAGGCTCACACCAGCATCTCTACTAGATACTACTTCTACACTGTGCAGACATTCACACCAAATGGGTATTTCTGTTGATTAATTTAGCAAGCAGATGTTCAATGCACAGCATGGCCCAAGTTCTGTCTTAGATATTGAAGGTACTTTAAAATTTATTAGACATAGCTCTTGCCTCAAAGATGTTGCAGAGTAATAGGAAATGTAAGGTACATACATAAGAAGGAACAGATAATGAAACAACTAAAGAAAATGAGTACTAGTGGACAGAGAATGACACTGGGACTTCCTGGAACAGGTGGCATCTGTTTGTGCCCCATTCAGTGGCAACAAAACCATCTGTGATGATAAAAGTATGAGAAAAGCTATAATCCAATATCTGTGAAAACAGGATCAGCCAGGTAAGACTGGGTTGGAAGGTCTTAGTCAATGTTAGAAAAACTTTGAATGAATGAATGCAACACAAATTCTGGGATTCTCTTCACTAGCAATGTTCCAAGACTTATCATGCATTTGATGTCACAGTCCTCAAAATCCCCATTGCTATCAGCTAAATGGTAATATACATAATGAGACTGCATAGCACATATAGGTATTTAAATGTACAGCTGATAACTGGCTCTATAACTTAATAACTGAACATATGATTCACAGGTCTCTGAAGAGTTATTGACAGTTAATGGTGGCTGGGGGAAGGACAGTCACTTTTTTCAGTGGTGTAGCCACTGTAGAATGCCTGTGCCACCATAAATAACCCAATACCCATGTTCATAAAAACAACCCTAGTTAAACTCATTGAGCAGAAAAACCAAAAAGACATGAAAATAGGTGGAGAAGGAGTTGGGTGGAGGAAGGTGTCAGCAGGAGGAGAAATGTGCTACGAGAAGGCAATGGGGCTGACCATGATCACAAACGCATTCATTGTTTACACGTATAAAATTACCAAAATGTTAACTTTTTACTAAAAACTAAAATTGATAAAACTGTTTCTTAATTTTTGATATTTTTCCATTAAAACAAAATATATGAAATTTATCATTTCAATACTAGTATTTTTCTGAGTACGATAAAGAACACAGTACGGAAATGTAAAATTAAGGTGTAATTAGAGAAAATACTGTGATCATTTAACTTCCAGCAGGCCTCTGTTTCTCTGGAGTAGTATTTATATGCGGGAGTTGTTATGTTATGTGTTTGTATGTCAGTGGGAGATAGTTGAATTTAGAAAGAGAAAGGATTTTATAATTCTTTTTATAATTAGGAGATGGATTAATTCAACCTCTTATATTGAACTACTTAAGTTCATCATCAAAATGCTAATTCAGTTTTCCCAACCACGTGTTATCGCATGCTTTAATGAGACTGCACTGCTAAAGAATCAGGGCAGACAGTTTTTAATTGAAGGGATGGTTTTTAATCACAAGAGGTTGATTATTTAGTCCTGTTGATGATTTATGAGAGTTTGGCAGGTTGAGAAAAGACTGAACTAGATGTTGAAGGAGGAGAAGGAGAGAGTCTCGAGTAGCCCCAAACTCCAAATTGCACACTTTCTGTTGCTTGCTCTAGACTAGATCCTTCTTTGGCCAGTGGCCTCCAAGTACAACTGGCTTAACAAGCAGCCGCATGCTTCTCTTGACTCCTAAATAATCCAAACCCCTTTGTGCCCCAGATGAAATGCAATTAGAAAGCTTCTCAGCTCTGGTGATTTTAGTTTCCTAGGCTAGATTCAATTAAGTGGAGCCTACTTAGAATTTGTAAATCAAATCGTGAACTTTTTATATATTCAGCCAATTTAGAGTTTGGGTTTTGGTGTTTGTTACACTCTTCCCCCTGCCCCGCCCAGAAAAAGGGTGGAATTACAGCCTGAGTCTTCCTCTTTCCTTTTCTTTTTTCTTTTCTTTTCTTTTCTTTTCTTTTCTTTTCTTTCCTTTCCTTTCCTTTCCTTTCCTTTTCTTTTTTCCCCTTTCTTCCTTTCTTTCTTGTTTTTTGTTTTGTTTTTATTTTGTGTGTGTGTGTGTGTGTGTGTGTGTGTGTGTGTGTGTTTCCAACTTCCCTATGAAGGTATTTCTTACTGAAATCAAACCCATTTTTCTTTCATTCTTAGACCACTGTCTGTCATGCAGTTCACGTCTGCTTTTCAGAGGGTAGAGTGCCAGAAAATCAAATGCTGCTTGCTGTGGTTGCCTGGTTTTCTCTAGCATTCTTTGGAGGATTTGAAGTGAAGCTGGAGATAGGGAGTACATTGACCTATATGAAGAACTAAACATGAAAAAGATATTAAGACAAGCTTTTACTTACTAATTACACAAGCCTCTCCAAAATTACCATTCATAGATTTCTAGTGTATGTTTTCATTGTTTATGGCAGTTCATATGATGCTAATGAGCATTTTTGACTCAAATGAGGAATTTACTATTAAATAACACAGTATGCTTGCAATTGGTCTCTGTATGGGGGATAGATTATTCCTCTATCTTTTGTGGGAAAATGTCTTCCTGGATACTTCAGTTGTAAAGTAGGGGAGACACTTCTCCTCCCAGGGTGACTTCTGCTTCCTTGGCAGATTCCATAAACACTTTGGATAGTGGGTTGGATTTGTTGAGAATTCCTTCATGTGGTTCCGCTGCAGATGGACTGTCTGTATGGTCTTAGCCTCTTGGATGATTTGTGTGAGAGTTAAAAACCATTTCTGTGTGGTTTCTAGAATCTATACATAGACTTAGTAAATTTTAGCAGGATTTTAGTTCCAGACAAAGTAGGAAAGGTTGCAATAACAGGGACATTTTCAAGTCACGGTGAAACTATGATCACAGTGATCAAGTCGATGCATGACTTTTCCAGGTTGGCTGGAGGGTTGGGAAAGATCCTTTCCCTCTGAACATTAGGTAGCCCATTCTGAAACGAAGTGAGGTCAGCATTACCAGTGTCATTGGTTCCTAGCAGGTTTCTATCACTTTACACGACCAAACCCTTTGTGGCAGCGCCTAGCACCTACTAATCACCTACATTAGTCATGACCTGAGAATTAGTCACGGCCTTCATCAGACCAGAGTTCATTCTCCACGCTCCCCGTGCCCCCCACCTGTGTGTGTGTGTGTGTGTGTGTGTGTGTGTGTGATTTAGGCCTGATTTGGGTTCAGTTGGCAAGTGGTTTAATGCTGGTTTTCATCGAGTGCATGGAGGTTTGTGTCATTTCCAGTGAAGAGCAACTTGAATTCCCTGGTGAGTAGTTAATGAAAAGTTCACCTTTCCTAGCTTGACTTTGATCTTGTGAAATCCCTTTCCAGTCTGGGTTTAATTGTAAGTGAAAGAGAATTGGTGGCTCCGTGGTTCTTAGATCTCTCTGTGTAGCTGTCGGGTTCCATATAAGAAACCAAGCTCCCACTGGCATGGAAGACACTGGAGGCTGGATCACTATTCGAGGGATCAAATCAGCAATTTGTGGAGGAATCTGCAGTCCCACAGTCACTAAGGCATTATTCACAACTGCCAAGATGATGAAATAACCAAATTAATCATTACTGAAATAAATGAAGAAATTGTAATATATAAAATTATCATAATAAAGTTTAATAATATGCCGGCTAGGTGGTGGTGGCGCACGCCTTTAATCCCAGCACTCAGGAGGCAGAGGCAGGCGGATCTCTGTGAGTTCGAGGCCAAGTGAGTTCCAGAAAAGGCACAAAGCTACACAGAGAAACCCTGTCTTGAAAAACGGAAAAAAAAAAGTTTAATAATATAATATAGTATGTTGATGCAGTTAGCTTCAGTTGTCAGCTTTACATACCTGGGAAGAGAGAACCCCAGCTGAGTAATTGTCTCCATCAGATTAGTCTGTGCACATGTTGGGCACTTCTTGATTGTTAATTGATCTAGGAGGGCTCTGCCCATTGAGGGCAGCTCCATACCTAGGCAGGTGAGCCTGGGATGTATACAAAGGTACCTAAGTAAACCAAGAGGAGCCAGTCAATGAAGCAGTGTTCCTCTGTTGTCTTGGGTTCAGTTCCCACCTCCAGATTCACGCCTTGAGTTCCTGCTTTGCCTTCCTTCTATGGGTGACGGACTATCACCTGAAGGCTTAAATAAACCTCCCAAGTTGCTCTTGGTCACAGTAACAGAAAGCACACCAGGGCTGGCGAGAAGGTTCAGCAGGTGAATGCACAGGCTCCCACCTGTAATCCTCATCCTCAGGGGGCAGTGGCAGAAGCAGAGAATAACCCCAAGCTCCAGGCCTGCCTGGTTAACATAGTGAGTGCAAGGTCATCTGAGTCTACAGAGTGTAACTCTGTCTCAACAGGACAAAACAAAGCAAATTATAACAGTGCACAATGTACTTCGTGTTGGTATGTATTGCTTCATATGGAAGAATCTACTTTTTTTTTTTAATGTGAATAACATCCTAGAATATTAGGATAGTACTTAGGAAAAGAAATAAACACGAACAACACACAATAGCACATTGTATTTTAGAAATTTGTTGTGTATTATTCTTGAATTGTATTCAGTGGGAAGCTCTTGGACGTGCAGATTTATCTGCACCCTTAGGCAAGCATTAGTGTATACTCCTATGATCTCACTGAATTGATTACAGAAGTTGAATCAGCAGAAGTTAGTAGCATTGAAGACACTTGGGTCATGTCTAACGTCATGCCTATTTATTCCTATTCTTTCTCAGAGCTAGATTTTTCAGCATGGTTCTGGAATTGAGTTCAAAGACTTGTAAATTCTCCACAAGCATTCCACCACTGAAATATCCATAGCCTCCTGGGTTTCAAATATTAGCAATGTGCTAAGTTATAGTTGTGTTTGAAGTGTTTTCAAAGCATAAGAACCCTGCACCTTTTACTAGCTATTGAAATAACCAAGAAGGAAACAGAAATTTTTAATATATATTTTATTGTATACATATTAAACATGAAGTGAATTTAGATGCACATAGAAAAATGGTATATTATACTCAAGGCAATTAACATGTTCTTCATTTTGCTTAAGTGCCTTTTTGTTGTTGTTTAGCTTCGTTGGTAGATTAACCATTTGGAATTATGCTCTTAGCAAATTCCGAGTATGATACAATATTATTAACTATAATATTCATGGTTTACATTAGATCTCTAGGTTTATTCATCCTGTATAGCCGCAACTTTATCCTTTGACCCACATCTCCTCATCTGCTTCCTGCTCATCTCTGGTTGCCATCTTTCTATTCTATTTCTAGTCAACATTTTTAAACATGTAAGAGAAATTTTATAGTAATTTCTCTTTCTACGCCCATTTCATTTAACATCATGTCTTCTGGGTTCATGAACATTGTTGCAAATGGCAGAATCTCCTCATATTTTAAGACTAAATGACATGTTAATTATATTAGAATCATATTAATATTATCAGGACAAAAATTAGAATGTTCTTGAACCTTAAAATATCATATTCTAATATTTGAATATTCCATTATATAAAACTTGTAGTAGCCTTCTGCCTCTGCCACATGAGGACTGGCACTACAGGTCTGAACCACTATATCCAGACAGCTGTTTATTAAACATAAATGGCACATTGTGTTTATGCAATTAGATTTAAACTTTAAAGTGACTTCCATTGTGTGAAGAGGATAAAGAGAAAACACACTATTTTTAGAAAGTGTTACTGAAGATGATAAATACTCAGCTTATCTAAGGACCTTAGAAAAATCTTAGTGAGCAAGTTTTAAAAGGAATTGCAATGTAGATGAATATTAAGAATATTTTCCAAAGGAAAAGGCACAGTTGGACTCTGAAGGCATCCCCCTTGCATTTCCTCACCAACGTATGAAGATGTTAATTCATTCTATCCATCATGTGAGTCCCCCACTCCCATGAAGGCTCCCCACTTTGCCAGCTTTGCCACAGCCCTCTGCCGGTGGGGCTCTCCTTTCCTCCGTGCGCTCCCCTGCGGTCCACTTCAAAGTGGACCTCAGCTCCCCAATAAGGTGGTTAAATTATTACCCCCGGGCGTTGACTCACCTTTCTCCTCCTTGGAGTTTACCTCCTTCAGCTTTAAATCCTGAGGGAAAGAGAAGACTGTTGGAAGCAGATCAAAGTATCAGGGCTGGCGTTGGAGCCTCAGACACAGAGCTGAGACCTAAGCCCTGTCTTCTGCCCCTCTCTCCCTTCACCTGCCCCCCAGCCCCCACTCTCTGACCTTCTGCCCTCCTCAGCCAGCTAGAAGACAGAGTGGGTCCTGCGGTTAAGCCATATGCTGTGCAGTTAGACATGCTTTATTTTTACTCTTACGTACAAGCGGCCAAATACTGTTTGATGTCGGTTTCATTTTTATAGCGTAATTATAGAAGACAGATGATTTTTGATGCAGTATTTTTTTTTTGAACACCTACTTTTGTTCTTTGGAAGGCACTGTGGGTGAAGATTCTGAGGCATGAGAGGAGCCTTGTCCTGAGGCACCAGGTCCCCCTGGAGCAGGACACGGCTGTTATTTGTGTTAGAAATAATATGAAACTTCATTTATTTTTTTTTAAAAAAAAAAAGCAAAAATGCAGCAGCAGGATGCATTTTTGATCAGTTGTCAATAAAGTATTTCATGTTCTTTCTAGAAAACATGCACTTGATTAAACTAAAAGCAGAATCACTCTGCTCAGAGATAAACATATGTTGGCCCAACTCCTCATATATTTTGAAATAATACTGAATATATTGGAATTCTGATATATCTGCAAATTTAGATTACTATTAACTTTCTATCCTGAGTTTTTATGCTTTACACTATGCTATAAATAATTTGCTATAAAATTGAAATTTACTTGCATAATATATCACATGACCCTTAATAGTTTATGTAATTATTTCCTCAGGGATATTTCTGTTCCTTTTAGGGTCTCCCATGGGAAGAAAAATTAGTCCATTGAACATATATATGCATAAGTCTGCTAGTATTCCTTATATTTGTAGAGTGAACTTCTAGAAATGTAATCTAGATCCAAGCTTGTGCCCCTTTTAAAGCAGGAGACGTTTTACCCATCTTGTATCCTTTTAAAATCAAGGCAAAGCAAAGAAATTCTTGTCTCATGTGCCTCAGCATTGAATTTTACCTCTTGTATACACTTTTAATTTTGTGAAATAGTATTTTTATTCTTTGACAATGTTATACAAAGGCAACACTAAGGATGTTTGAAAAAACCATGTTTTTACTTTGAAAACTAAACAGAACAAACTCATTTGGTAATGTAAACTGGTTTACGGTGTTCAGTTTGATTTTAACTTATGTCTTTGAAGTGTAATAGCACAGAGAAAAGTGTGTATATCACAAATGTGACATTTATGGGTTTATCAAAAAAATCTTCACACACCTATGCAATTACCCCAAACAAAACCAATTCCTGGATCTGCCCCTCATGCGCCCTCCTCAGTAGCAAAGAATACTGTGTCCTTGTTTAAAATGCCACGTTACCTCCTCAGTTTGGATAAGGGACACTTTGTGTAGTATTTTCTGTGTCTGGAATCTTTGCCTGGAGTTTACACACGTTACTATGCAGCTCATGTTCGTCCCCATCTCCACTGACTTTTCAGTGGCTCTGCTGCTGAAGGAGGGCTCATCAAAGTGTCCGTGTTTTAGCAGCAGGTCATCTCTAAAGATCTTCCTTGTCCCCTGTCCACTTTTTATCTTATGACTCCCTTTACAACGTCTGGCCTGATGATAGTCTTAACTCCTGCCTGTTTTTCTTTTTATCATGCTGCTTAGGTGCAACTGTGCCCCTTGCTCAACATCTATTTGAGGGCCCAAAAGGTGGCCCTGCGTCTCCCCATCTCAGAAGCCAGAGTAAGATAATGATGGCAGGACCAACCTAAGTGCACAGCACCAGCACCTTACTGTCCCAGGCTTTGTCTCCAGTTCCCATGCCTCTACCTTGGATCCTCTTTTCTGCACAGTCATCTGAGAATTTCCAGAGGAATTATGAGCCTCCCTAGATTTGCTCTTTAGCTCTCAGGCATCATGGCCTTACATGACCTGATAATCAATGTTTTGAGAAATCACTGTCTATTCTACTCAGTTAGTTCTCATTAGTTGTTTGGGATGAAAAGATCATCATGTGCGTAGCTATTAGAGACAGCCAGCATTACACATCAGTTTCAAATGGGTGTTTCCTGATTTATACGATGCCTCAGAAATGAAGGGAAACTTACATTTCTTGATCTTTTTCCTTTTTAATTCTCTCTATATAAGAACTTATGTCATTCTATTTGCAAAATCTTAATATCGAACTTTCAGATGGGCAAACCAGCTCAGAAAAGTGAAGAAGCTGACGGAAGGCCACCAAGCCAATGACATCCTATTTCAAGCCCAGATGTTGTACTATGAAAGCTACTTCCTCACTAGCCACCCTGGTTTAGTGAACTTCAGACTTCTGTCGTGTGGCACGAAATTCCATGACTATGACGATAAATCAGTGTCTTAGCCTGATGTGGAGACCACATCTTACCTATCGATTTCCTGTTTGAAAGCTGTGTAGTAGGTCCTTATATCTCCAAGAGTCAATGCCCAACAGCTTACAGTAGCTTGGATGCAAGACCAGGCTATGGCCCCACCATGTGTTGGACCCTTTTCTCACTCTTCTCACTGTTGGTCTCTTCAAGTTCTCTGGCCTCCAGCCTTTTCCTTGAACTTGCCAGGGCCTTCTCGCAGGCTGTTTTTGCTTAATAGAATTCCTTTCCCTCTGCTCTCGTCATAGTCAATTCCTATACCAGATTCAAGGCCAAGGTCCGTGAGGAATACCAGACATGTGTTAGATCAGCAGTGTTAATCTTGGATGAAGTTTTTTTTTTTTTCATAAAAACTTACCATTCTGGCAAAAATAATTTACTGACCTGTTGCATACATACATTTCTGAGGGATGGCATAGTCTCCATTTTGTACACTTCTGTCTCCCTTCCACCCAGAATGGTGACTGGTACTTTGTAGATGATCAAATAATATTTTTCATTGGTTAGCTAATTAATGTTCCAGGCCCTAAACAATATAAGATGTCTATAAAGAGGAAGGTGGAGACATCCACATAAGATAGTGTGGCAAGGTAACAGTAGAGTCTATAGAGGAAATCAGCACCCTTTCCTAACTTCTCAAGTTGACTCGGGGAATGCACCAAGAAAAAGGCAAAGCCTTTACTAATTCTTCAACTGGAGTCAGCCAGTTAGGAAGGAAAAAAATAGAGCTTATTCCTGGAAGAATGAGTCTTTGTGCAAGACATGAGAGTTAAGAAACAGCCAGGTTGTGTTGTTCTCATCACACAGAAAAGATGAAGCATTGTGTGTACCTTAGAGTGATGACAGAAAGAAGAAAAACTACACAAAATGTATGCCTATGCTTTTTCATTGCCAATAGTGAAAGCAAACCTGATTATTATAATTTTCTTCGCAATAAATACAGTTCAAAGATGAAATTGCATTTTTTAAGAATATCTCTCTACTCCTCCAAAAAAACTTGGCAATCACATAAATGGGAGAATACGGTAAAATAGGATCTCATTCTAGGGTTCAAACTGAGCTTTGTGGAGTTTATGAATGGAGATGTCTGGGGCCGGCCAGCTGTGCACTGGAGTTATGTCACTGTGGGTATAAGGATGGGTTTGGGCACATGCTTGACGCCTGTTGTTCTGTGGAAAACTATAGATCGATGTGCGAATGATGCAGCTTGTGGTCATTGTTCCTGTTCTGATCCTTGTATCCACTGCGATTACTGTCTTCACTCGATTTTTGCAGTGATACATTCTGTCATTTGAAAACTAAATATAAAAATAAATACATTTCAGAGAGAAGGCTTCTGGAAATCATTTAGAGCCTTTTTACTCAGCTTATATGTGGAGTTGTTGGAGGACAGGAAGCTTACAAGGATTGCACAGTATTTGAGGGGGTTGCAGGAGATCCGAGAATAGACTTCAACTCCTTGTCTCACACTTGGGTTCTTCTTTTCACTTGAGCTCTCTCTATCTCCATGAGCTAGGTGATACTTAAGGAGAGGAAAGAGAGGCATCTTTCACAGAGGTGAGTTGATCTGTAGCTCAATAATCAAATGATCAAAAGCAAGGCTCAGAGACATGAGCTATTTGCTTAAAATCACAAATCAGTATGAAAACGCATGCTAGGACGTGAGAGTAAGCTTTGTAAATTAAAATGGGAACTTTTCACAGAGCAGCTTTTTAACTTTACCACACGTGTATACGGGGCTTTTCTGAGTTCTGTGCTCTAACTGTGAGACTTAATATGTTGAGCTGTATTGTAGGCAGTGCATGATACTCGTATGTTAAAAAAAAAAATACCCCTTATAGTTCTCTGTTTGGTCCCAGGTTAAGTTGAGCGCTATCTACTGCTTCCCTGTATTTTGTGTTTGCCAGTTAACACACTGATGCTTAAAGACAGCACATCCTGGCATTAGTGTTGTTTGTGAGCTTTCTTTAGCTTTTCATCCTTAGCAGCTGGCCTGGGTTAGTGTGTGCATTCTGAACCTACACACTACCTAACTGAACTCTGCAAAGTCAAGCCTCCCTTCCGTGGCAGGCTGGAATGCAGGGTGGGGGTGTGTGAGGCAGAGCCTGTCCTTACAATGTGGGTCTGAGCACCAGCTCACATTTTTTTTTTTTAACCAGGGGAATGCAACAGCTGTGGCTGATCCTTCAGCTTTGTTATGCACATGCTTAGACTGTTAGACGTCACACAAATCTCTTGTCCCCACAATGCCCACCACAGTACCACACATACTCTAATTGCTCAAAACTATGCAGGCTTAATGGAAGTTATTTTTGGCATTATACTGTGGTATTTTTTTCCTATAACATTGAACATATGTTACAATGGCAAAAAGGATCAGGAGAGGAAACATTTTCTGCCAGGTTCCCCTTTTGTAGTTTTTAATCTTGATTTCACCTTTACTTGGATGTTTACCAACATGCTATGATATATATATATATATATATATACATATATATATAAAATATTAGTGTACATATATTCTAATATATTTTAAATATGCTGACTGAAAATTATAAGAAATCTAAAACATTCCGGGCGGTGGTGGCTCATGCCTTTAGTCCCAGCACTCCGGAGGCAGAGGCAGGTGGATCTCTGTGAGTTCAAGGCCAGCCTGGTCTACAGAGCGAGATCCAGGAAAGAAGCAAAGCTACACAGAGAAACCCTGTCTTGAAAAAAAAAAAGAAAGAAAGAAAAGAAAGAAAAAAGAAAGAAAATCTAAAACATAAACGTGAAGTTTTTTCAACATGAACACTTTCTGTTTGGGGCAGATCAACTAAGGAAATAGTGCTACAGAAACTGAGCATAGTTGTGTAAACAAGGGAACAAAATAGATATAGTGAGGAATTAAAGGATAAATTATAGAGGACCAAGCAGATGGCTCAGTCAATTAAGTGCTTTCAGGACGAGCATGAGGACCTGAGTTCAAGTCCCCAGCACACAATTAAAAAAGTTTGTCACTGTGGCAGCACTTGCTTGGAGCCTCATCTTTGGGAGAGTAGGAACAGCAAGAGCAGTGAGGCCTGCTGGACAGCTGTTCCTCATGAACTGACGAGCTCCAGGTTCACAGAGAGAACCTACCTCAGAAAACAAGATGTCGAGGAAGAGCTAGGTGCCCAAAGTCAAGGTCAATCTCACCTACACATACACACCCACACATGCACACCTGCAGTAAACACACATAGCCATAGCATGTACACATTCACACACCGCCCACACACACAGACCAGGAAAGAGAGATAAATTATGATCTGTGGATGGATCCCAGTGGTGGAAAGTTTTAAAGTTCATGCTTTTGCCATTCACTGGTTAGAATAATATAAATGTATATTTGAAATATACTTAAAACTGGCTAAAATGGTTCATCCGAGAGCAATAATTTCTGAAGAAATGAGGATTTGCTGACATGGCTTCCTCGTCATTTTGTCCATTGTTAATAGAGTGATATGACAGTGGCTTGACTTTCTTGTCTCTGGGCCGTTCACTGTTATTGTCTACTTATATCCATACAGAGGATACTCTTTTCCCTTTTAAAAGGGTAGAATTAGGCACAAGTGTTTGAATGTTTCTTTCATCAATTCCTTAAATTCTGAGATTTTGGGCGTGGTTCTGGAAATCCCAGCCTCTACAGACTCACAATAACTGGGAGGAGGGGTAGCATCCACTGGTGCTGTTTCACCTGTGTGTAATCCAGGTTTGCTTTCGGTGACGGTGAGGCATTTGGCCCCAAAATGTTCTATTTGGAAAAGGAAACTTACCTTCCATGCTGATAATCTTCCACTGCAATGGATCTGTAATTTTACTTAAGACTTTCCTTTGCCATGCATCTTCTCCCTCACGTGACATTGATGGTTCTATCTCTTAGTGCCCCCAGGACACACCTTGTCTGCTCATGTTTACTCGGCCTCTATAATATGGGGCATGGTATCATCTTTCATTTCTGATTATTTGATTGATCTTCCTAGTCAAACTGTGAACTCTCTTGTTAGAAATGGATTTTGGCTTATGAGACTTGGTACTCCTCACTGTGCCTCTCTGATAGAGTCGGTTTTAGATAAACATACATAAGTGAATGGGGTGCTTTTCTCTTTCAAGAAAATAATTATAAAATACAAGACAATATGCAGATAAACGGTAAAGACTGTCACTTCTTCATGTACTCCTCTTTGGGGTAAAAGAAGAATCGAACCAAACCATTATAGACTGTCTAAATCAAATGTATTTCTGTCATTTAGAAAGGAAGGAAGTATAGTCCAGCAGTCTAGGCACTCATGGTGACATAAGTAGTTTCAATGTCAGATAGGACATGCACACAGAGTTCTTCATCTTATATATCTGGTACTAAACCTAGCAAAAGAAAAAAAAAAGGCACTAATGAATGAAGGATGCCCTGCATTGAAAACTCAGAAGATATTTTTTTTTTATCACTTTTGGGCTTAGGGACACATTCTGTTGCCTTTTGTAAGTGCAAAGATAAAAAATAGTGTCAGTGTAAACTATGAGGGTTGTGTTTTTGAGGTGACTTATTGCATTGGAGAAGCTGCGGGGATGTATGGGGCAAAAAAACTCTACATTATACATCACTAAACAAGGCTATAATTCTTGTGATTAGAACACCATCATAAAGAAAAAAATCAAAGCTTCCACTTGCCAGGCATGGTGGTACACACCTTTAATCCCAGCACCTGGAAGACAGGAGCAGGTGGATCTCTGTGAGTCCAAAGCCAACCTGTTCTACAAGTTTAGGTCAGCCAGGGCTATATAGTGAGAACTTTTCAAGGAAAAAAAAAAAACCTCAATAATTTATTAGGCAAAATTCTCCCATAATTTAAGATGTGTTCTCATTCACTCATCTCTGTGTAAAGAGAGTAAACATTCATTCACCATCATAGCAGGAAGAGTTGATCCATAGCACATGAAAAAGCAACCCAGTGAAGACTGAAAGCTGTAGAGATGGACTGCTTTCTGGAAAACTTTTTTCCAGATCAAATTATTGCTTTTGCCCTCATTACAAATATTATAAGTAACAAGTAACAGTATTTTGTCTTCCTAAATACACATCTATCTTCATTCCTTCTTCCTTGTTAGGCAGCACAGGAACAATTTTCTTAGTTTTATATACAGAAGACACTTGATGTACAGAGGAGCCCAAGTTGTACATTCATTTAGGAAAGTGTGTAGCTGAGGAAGAGCATCAGATCCTCCAGGAAATCTGTTCTTTCTGCATACCCAGGTGTACTTTAAAAGAATGTATTTCATTTTTAAATTGTGTGTGTGTGTGTGTGTGTGTGTGTGTGTGTGTGTGTGTGTGATGCACAAATGCAAGCAGGTGCCTCTGAAGGCCAGAAGAGGGTGTCAAGATCCCTTAGAGCTGAAATTACAGGTAGCTGTGAGTCACCTGACATGGATGCTAAGAACTGGACTGGTCCTCCCAAAGGGCAGCAGGCACTCTCCACTGCTTAACAGCCATCTCTCCAGCCCCAAGACTAGACTCTGACAGTAGATTCTTAAATTTTCTTTTTACTTCAACAGTTTTAAAAGAAGAGATGATGTTGATGACCTTAAGCAACTTGAGTATTTACGTAAACTCCCTGTGTCCATGCCAATCAATTATTCCAAACTAGTGGTATTCTTGAAGATGACTGTAAGCTAAAAAGGTTTCTCTAGAGTTTGACTGCATTGGAGTGACACACCACCTATTAGAGTTCATGTTAGTCCTGGAAGGAGCCTCAGGGACTATGACAACTCTCTTTCTTCTGACATTCAGTTTAGTCTGAGAAGAGTGAGTCCTGCTGAATTTAGTCCACAGAACTAGCCACAATTTAACAGCTTTATCTGGCTCACATTTCTTACTATCATTACTACAGCTTGCCCTCCACATCAGGTTTCTTGAATGAAGAAGATGGGCAGACACTTCATTCTTCTGTTTGATTTGTCCTTAGACTGGGCATCTTTCCAGAGAAGACAAGCAAAAACATGACATCATATAAGAACAGACCAATAGGTCAAAGTAACACTTCTGCCTTTGCTCCCTGCTTGCCTGAGGATGTGCTAAGCAGTAGTGTCATATGGAAGGGTTATTGATGTTCCCTCCACACGCTGATTATAATTGCACCAGGAGTCATTTATCCAGTAGAAATATCATTCATACTAGCTTAGCTCTTCTATCCAAAGATTACATAGAATTCAGGAAGAGGTGATGAGATGGCCAGCATGTTAATCCAAACATGCCAGAGAATCTAAATAAATCAAGTAATATCACATTCAGGATAAGGTTTAATACATGGAGCTTGTGGCAAGCCACAATGTTTTGAATTTGTTCCATTTGCCTAAAATTGGGTTACAGTATGTTTTATTTAAATGAATTCTCAAAAGCAGACATGCTATTCATCATTTTAGTATCCTCGTTTTTTGGGTGACCCTTCCTGGCTTCCAAGTGACATTGAGAGTAAAGGAATTGCAGAGTCTAGACTTTCCTGAAATGTGGGAATCATATTATGGGGATGGGATGCAGCCATGTTTATTGATTCTTTTCCTAAGAGCTAACTGTGAATGAGAACAGATCAGCTTTAAAAGATGTGTGGCCTGGAGGGACAGCTAAGCGCTGAACTGTGTCCATGATAGCTTAAGCAGGATAAAGCTATGAACAGCCATATGATCTCCCAGTGTTCATAACCTCACAGATGAGGAATTAAATTAGGATGAGAACATAGCCAGCCTGTGTTACCTCTGTGACAAATGAGCAGCTCCTTATTTCACACTACAATGAAGTTTCAAGCCACTGTGTGTCTGCAGGGCTAACACTTTCTTACCTTCATTTTTGCATGAAAATATCAAGTCATTTTAGTAATAATGCCTTTTGCTTTGAAAGGGGTATTATCTGTGTTTTTAAGCTATACCCACTTCTTTTGATTTATGACATCTCAAACAGAGAAGTATGTCTGCATATCCATTTTCTACCTACACGTCATGTTTTCTATGTTCCTTATAGACCTTAACTGTAACTAAGAGAGAGTCTGTGAGAACACATATGTATCCTGATATATCCACGCCCTTCTTTCCTGAAATATCCATGCCCTTCTTTTTTGGAAAAATATTATCTTGAACTTAGAAGTTAACATAAATTAATTTATTTTATCGTTAACTTAGTTTATTATTGTTAACATATTTTAGTATATATTTATTAACTTAGAAACAATATATGTTATGCTGTATTCTTATCAAATGCACTTCTTGTGATTTTCAAATCCACAGATCTATAAAATGGTATGTGTAATTCTGCTTTCTGTTTTATCTAACATTACATAGTTTACTTTTATTTGTATGAAGTTGTGTAAACCTGCCCAACTTTTATAGCCACCGTATAACATTCTATTGTGTTTATGAATTCTTTTCTAGGAGAATATTTAATTTTTTCTAAATCTCTACTTTTACAAATAAACAATGTTAATAGACTGATTTTTTTTCTGTTTAAACAGAAGGAAAAATATAACGATTTAGTACATGAAATCTATTCAGCATTTATGGTGTAACACAAGTTTTAGTAAGCATTTTAAGTATCAGAACATGTGTGTTTAATAAAAAGCATTTTGTGAACTAAATATTTCAAACATTTCAATGAGGCAATGATAAATAGAAATTATACACTTATAAAATATTCCTCTAAGATGAGTGAGTGTTCTGTTCCTCTGGTCTTTTGGTCCCTCTCTCCAGAAGGCCTTGGAATTCCCCATTCCCTACCTGATTTGCCTGGCCCTTGGCCTTCGATTCTTCCACAGTGATTATGCTAGAGTGGAGTTCCTGATAGTGTGGCTCAGCTTTGCCATCTCTCCATGCCCACTACCAGACTGCTCCTGATCCTGGAGGCAACTCGGGTCAGCAAAAGAACAAATCTTAGCTTTTTATGGGAGTAGGTGGGTAGAGAAGGAATCAGGAAGACAAAGGGGATGCTAAGACGAAGGGGCTTCATGAGTGGCTACATAAAGTGACTAGAAGACTTGAAGAGTATGGGGAAAAAATAAGCAGAAACCTAGGATGGTGAAGCAAGCTATTACAGTCTGAAACCTCAGCATTTATGCCAGATACATAAATGTGTGCCAATATTTTAAAATGTACTCACGGAAAATTGAAAACTGGTATTGTAATCATTAGTAATATAAACACATTTTCAACTTTACTGGGTACCGCGTCATTGCCTTCCAAATGGGCTGCACTATTTTACATTCTCAACAGATGTGTGAGAATTACCTCCTTTACCACACTCCAGCTCACACTGACCTCCACTTAGTTTTGAGTGGTTTGAAAGCTTGATAGATTTGATCCAATGCCTTATCCTTTTTCAAAGTTGCAATCCATGGATCTTAGAATAGTGTCAGTCAATTATATGTTGATATTTTAATTGATATTTTTATATTTATAATGTTAAGTTTTCAAAATAAATTTTTGCATACATAATATAGTTTTATAGTATCACTATAAACACACTAAAGGAGATAATTAAATTTAATACTTTACTCCTTACAAAAGGTAAGTTTAATGTTTAATTTTAAACACAACTTTATTGAGGTTCAGTAAACATGTATTTAAAGAACCTAACAGGACACATACTATATCAGTGCAGTCATCAAAACAATCAGCTTACTCCTCAGTTTCAAAAGTTTGCCTCTGCCTTTTAGTAGTTCATTCTTATTTCCCTAACCACACACCTCTTTTCATAATTACTCAGACTCCTCTATGTTATAGTCGTGTGCCATGGGTCATTATTTTGTAGTTGCTGTTATATCAGGTAACAGTACCACAATTTGTCTATACATCCACAAGTTGGTGGATATTTATATTATTTCCAGCTGTTTAATTGATTGGGCTCTTAATGTCTCTTAGAGGAAAATGCAATTACCTCTACACTTCCTCTAAGTAAAACATTAAGGATAGATTAATTCCCATTGTTACTCAGCACCCAGCATAGGGTCTGACATGTAAAGGTATCTGGTAACTATGTGCTCAAGAATGCAAGTGTGCATTGTCAAGGATCTGAAGATCTAATTAGAAGCAGAAAGCAAGCACACCCAAGAGGTCAAAGAGCACGAGGCAGTGAACAGAACTGAAATCATTCATGTCCTTCCCCAAGTCCCCCAACTACTCACTGAGTCTTCCTTCCAAGAACACCCCCAGACCAAATCATTCTTCATTCACTGAAAAAGCTCTCTTCTTTTCTCTTCTTTTGTTTAATTCTTCCTCTCTGACAATCAAGTCTGCAATGTCTGTCCAAACAGCTTCCTACATAGCTCCCAGTCCTCTGTCTCTGCTTTCTTGTAGACTTGACCTTACCTTCCACAGTACCCCAACAAGCTCCTTTCTTGCCTCTTGATTCCAGTTTGCCCATGTTCATCCTACATATGCTCATCACATATTTTCCTGATATGCCATTTTGATCATTGTGCTTGGCTGCATTCAGGTCTCATTTGCTCCACTTAAAATTATCTAAAATAAGTCTTACTGAGGTGTATTTAACACAGGCAGTGAAGAGTCCAAGTTGATACGTGTACATGTGTATCAACTCATACTGAGCTGAATTCACTGATTTCTGCCACTAAACAAAATGAGTGCCCAAATTCTGTGATGCAGAAATACTTAGACTTAAAGGAACCTTATGAATTATGCTTTTACACAATCCTTGCCTTTGAAGATATCTATATTTCCATCTCTTAAAATGTCTCTGGCACACATACACACACACACACACACACACACACACACACACACACACACCAAAATAAACAAAAACAAACAAGACCTCAGAACTGTTTAAGCTCTCCATTACTAGTACACCTATGTTGACTTACCCTAAAACCCCCAAAACATTTGCTTCTCTCTCTTCTACAGTGACCACTCACTGCCCTGGCTCTGTGCTATTTTAAATACTTTCTTTAAGGTCCATGGCCACAGTAAACATGGAGAGCGTGGCTCTTTACCCTTGAATCTAGTGACAAATAAGGTATCAGTTACTTAATAGGTACGTAATAAGCTTTGTGTGCCCAATAAGTTCATATAACTCATAGCAATGTGCTCAGTGAATATAAATAAGTTATGGGTGATTTAAAGACTGATTTGTGGTCCTCTAGTCAAAATATGGCTAATGCCCTCCACATATTTTTAACTCTGTCGTCACATTAGTCAAAAATCATTTCACTTCCTGCTTGGGTAGTTGCACCAGCTTCCTCCATCTTATGTCAATATTGTCTGCATTTTCAAAGCAGCACTAACACAGATTATCTAGATTAGTCTCTCACAAAGACTTACATTCATTACATTTCTCCCCTATCACATTCCATGGCCTGGCTTTCAAAACCGGTGGCTACGTAATGTGTCATCCTTAATTATATTTACCCTGCTGGGTCCTGGAACTCCACAACTTACTCTTTGTATCAAACAGTAGCATTGCACCTGTTGATTGCCGCGCCCCCTCCCCCCCCCAACTACTCTCTTACATCTCCACTCTCCACTATTATACTTTGCACTTCCATGACGTCAGCCTTTCGACTCTACTATAAGTAATGCCAACTTCACCCAGTTGATCATTACTCAATGAATGTGCAAATTGCTAAATCACATTGTACTTCATAAATATGTGTCAATCAAAATGCTTTGTAAGCATTTGTTGAAGCTGTAACTACTCTAGCAATCATTCTTTTTGTATTCTCAAATATGCATTTGAAATTCAAGTTAGCCGATTATTCCCATTTCTCTTCAAAGAACTACCTTTACTCCGGCTTGTGTTGTGGATTTTACTAACCTCTCATCTGCACACCTGCTCCCCTCTCCTCCGTTTGTCTGAATTCTATTAATTATGCCTTGCTGAAGCTGTATGCACACTAGAAAGCCATGTCTCCCATGGAACAATTTCATCAATAGCACTCAGATTTGAATAGCATCACCAACATTCATATATATGAATAAGCGAAATATTCAAAGCCAGTAGCAAGTAGAATGGAAGTAAATGCATTTTTCTCCCCACACCCCACACTAAAACACAAGCCTCATAAGGCACAGAAAATTTGTCAATCTTGTTGACAAAAAAAGTCTAAAGACCTACATACTCATTTATCTAATAAAGGAATAAAGTCATGATATTGTCTATTACACAGTGGAAATACAATCAATTCTTATTCCTGCAGGAGAAAAATTTTGTGGCATAAAAATATTTGAGGAAATCTCTGAATTTTAACATGTTATGGTTACAGAATAGTGTCTTAAATAGAACCATGGAGATCTGCACACTACTATATTCATTTATTTTAAATATAGCATTTAAATTATGAACTTAAATCAAGCATAGTTTCACTTCTGATGCTGAATCAGAAGGGTTATGATGAGTTCCAGGCAAGCCTGGCATCCAGAATGAGACCTTGTCTCAGCAAACCTGAATTAATTAACTCTGAGATTAAGAAAGCTTTCTGTACCCAACAGTGACAATTAAACAAACATTTATTAAACAAATATTTATCAATGTTGTTTAAAATTAACTCAGTAGCTCTAATACAAGTCTAGAAAGGTAGAACATAAAAATAATATGAGAATATTCTAGCTCAAAAATGCATGCCAGTTATAGTTCAGTGTGATAATACATATATTTGCCATGACTAAGACTATGTCTTTCCTAAATCATATGCCAAAATAATTTCACAACTCAGGGGCTCTAATACAAATGGAGAGATGGCTGGAGATTAAGGGGAATGGCTTTTCTTCCAGAAGACCCAGATTCAATTCTCAGCAGCTCACAACCATTTATAACTCTAGTTCTAGGGATCTGACGTCCTCTTTGGCCTCCAAGAACACCAGGCAGCATGTGGTGTACCAATACATATGCAGGCAAAATATCCCTGCACATAAAATTTAAAAATTTTAAAAATCATATGTCACTCTTTCATATCACTTAGCCTTGAAGTAGAAACTCTTTGTTAGATGTTTGATTTGGAACCACAGAATAGTCCTTTAAGACTGGGGAGGAAAGAGAGCTAGGAAGGACAGAGACATAGTTTGTGGACCAGTTTGAGGAAAGAAATTCCTAAGATTGTCTGTGGGAGATGAGGTACAGAGACTAAGAGAACAAACAGGAAGTAGTTTGTGCTTCCTAGGGATGTGACTGCAGAGCAGCAATCACAGGGCATGCACATAGGGAAAAGGGACTAGTCAAAAGTCTTTGTGATAGTGTAGGCTTCGAAAGTGGTTTCTGTGACTAATTAGTAAGAATTTATGTATACTGGCTGGGCGGTGGTGGCACATGTCTTTAATTCCAGGACTCAGGAGGCAGAGCCAGGCGGATCTCTAGAGTTTGAGGCCAGCCTGGTCTACAGAGCGAGATCCAGGACAGGCACCAAAACTACACAGAGAAACCCTGTCTCTAAAAACAAAACAAAAATTATGTATACTGTGATTAGGACAAAAGGAGTGTATACTTTGGAATTTATTTAGGCAGAATCCATAATGATGCAGATTAACTGAGTAAAGATTGAGGGCTAGAAGGAACACATAGGATTTTCATTTAGTGTTCAATCTAATCATGCAATTAAATATGAGTGGAGGAAACTAATGAGCTTAGCTGTAAATGTATGAAATTAGAAGAATCTGAAAAATCCCTATGGATGATCAGCATAAAATTGGAGGCATGAGAGGTATGGAATGGTGTTCATAAAAGATATGAGGACTGATGAAAGATAGAGTTGAAATTGATTAGAAAACAAACAAATAACAAGGACAAGAGCAACAAAACCAGCTTATGAAAACATAAATACATGGATAATTACCCTCACAAGGTGCTTACTTTGAGATGAAATGAATGCCTTAGACTGCGAAATAAGGACATAAAAAGGTTAAGAGGACTGGAATGTCCCTAAAGAAGACTGGAAATTGATGGCCAAACTTGATGTCAAGAAACCGAGAACAGTTAGTTGTATCACTTAAGATGTTTTCAAATGCAAGTAATGGAAAAACTGGCTCACCTACCTTTGAACAATGAGTGATTGTTACATATTGCTCACATATCCAGAATTCCAGAGATGAAGTGGCCTCCAATAGCTGACCCAGGAGCTCAGTGATCTCATCAAGGAAACAGTCTTCTTTGTCTCCATCAACCCCGCCCTCCACAGTTTCCATCTGTCTTGTGCCTCCTACTTCTCTCATGAGAGAATGACTGACTGACTGGAAGTAGAAATGGGGCCTATATGCTCCTCATTCCCATGTAGCCAAGAGACAGTTTGATATGGAAAGCTCTTACGGAAGAATGAAGATGATCCCACCCCAGTATCCAGTGTATCCCCTGTGTTCCGTTGGCATAGACTGACTTACCCGATGTTTTCTGAAACAACCACTGGCTTGGGAGAAGAACTGGGTTTCCTTTTTCTAGAACTAATACTGGATTAATTTCACAGAAGCATTGATCTTTGGTAGTGAGAGATGAATACCTGTACAAACTCAAGATTCTTCAGGTAAAAGGAAATGGGAACTGGACAAGGGCATAACCAGTCAACAAAGCTCACTTACCTAAGGATTAGGTAAACCTTGGAAAATGACAAAGTGAAGTCAGAGAAAGAATGGAGGGAACAGCAGAAAAATCAAATGATATCCCACATCAGATCATTAATTAGAAAGTAGCAACCCTGGAGTCTCTTTATGGATTCGAATTACAGTATTTTTAATTGGGTTGTGATGAAGACTATACCAGTGACCAGTTGCGTGAAAACTGTTAATTTTCCAAGCTCCAAGTTCCTAACAACTGGAGGGGAGAAAGGCCAGGGGGATAGTTTTTATCTCAGAAAATCAGTAGGCGTGTGTGTGTGTGTGTGTGTGTGTGTGTGTGTGTGTGTGTACACGTGCACACACATGCACTCTCCCAAGCTCAGGTATGTACATGCACATTAGTGCAGGTACCTGTAGATGTCAGATGAAGGGGCCAGATGCTCTGGAGCTGGAATTACAGGCAGCTGTGGACCACCCAATGTAGGTGCTGGGAATAGAACTTGGGTCCTATTCAAGAGTGCACCAAGCACTCAGCCACTGAGCCATCTTTCTAGCATCTAAAAATTCTAGACAAATTTTTAATATTGAGAATGAAGAAATGGCTCAGCAGTTAAAACACTTGATCCTGCTCTTGCAGAGAACCCAGACAAGGTCCCCTACACATATAGGCAGCTTACAACCTTGTTTAACTCCCGTTCCAGGAGACCCAACTCTCTCTTCTCTCCTCCTTGGGTACTGGATAGCGGTGGTGAAAATGCATACATGCAAGTAAAACACTCATAGACATAAAATAAAAAACCAATGTTTTTTAAAACCTTGTAATATGGAGCAGCATGAAATAACTTGGTCTAGCTAAGTAAGTCCAATGTTGGTCCTGGAAATTTTGTTTGTTCACCCAGCAAATGTTAATTCAGCTCCAGCCCACTTCAAGCTTTTGGAGACAGAGCAATGAACAAGATATCCCTGTCCTCGTGGAGTACAGATTCCAGAGAGAAGGAGGGGGAGAGAGGGAGGGGAGGCAGAGTTAACAAATATAAAATACGTCAGGGTGATAGTTGCCATAAAGAAGAATAAAATGGGGTAAGGAGATGGTTGGCATCTATTATCTGATAGAATTGCTGTTTTAAATAAAGATGGCAGGGAAGGAAATCCTTGGACAGAGGAGATCTGAGCATAATAGACAATATCTGGGGAATCCACATTGCAGGGAAAAGAAAAAAGTGTGTCTGATTTAATCTGCATCGGGCAGGTTTGGAGAAGATCAAGTATTTTGGAGAGGTGGAGAAGGCTTGGAATTTTGGAAGTAGGGGATGAAGTCAAAGAATTAGAGTATCAGGTGTTATGTCATGAGTAAGGAAAGGGAATTTGGGAATGGCTCTAAGAGAGAGGGAAAGACTGGATGGTGAGACCTGGTTTAGTGGAATTGGTCAGTGCCATAATTACCACAGTAAAATTGATTCTAAGACAAGTGTGACTCTGGGAGATAAACTTAAAACACTGCAGTTTGTTCCTGTTTTGAGTAAACTAAACCTAGCTAAGCATGGAAACAATTCAAGGGGATGGAAAGTTTGGAAGAAACGCTATACAATTTGAAAATAGATGGTCCCCAGTTTATAATGATTTTACTGGGGATGGTTTCTTGACTTTCTAACGGTGTGGTGTCAAAGCACACCACCTGTACAGCCACTGTTTCATTTTCAGCTTAATAATCAGTGAATTACAGGAGCTGTTCAACAGTTAGGATAAGCTTCATGTCACTTGACTTTGCCTGCCTATATGCTCTAGAAGTATTCTCAGCACATTTAAGGTAGACTAATTCAAGCCAGGATGTTCATTAATTATGTGTATTCAATGCATTTTTTTTACTTAAAGTATTTTAAAATATACAATGAATATACTAGAACAGAAACCCTTTATAAATCAAAGAGGGTTTGCAATAACACCTCCAAGTCAATTTTAATAAGTAGATAATTGGGGTTTGTAATTAGCACCACTATTTGTGTAGAAACGTTTTAGCTCACCTTTCTTGAGCATTTCTCATTCTTCTGGTTTTAGCTAACTCCACTTCGTAGTTGATGAAATACAAGTGCATGGTCTTCTTTATCATTGACAAGTTGCCACAGATTGATGAGGTCCATGTTCTTAAAATGAATGGCAAGGTGGTATTTTACTGTAAATAAAGACTCATGTGATACTTGTCTTGCTGTCAAGCTTTCAGACTATTAGATGATTTAAATGTAAAACACCCTTAGATGCTCATGCTTAGGACACATCTGAATGTCTACTCTCTTAGAATGCTTTTTAGGTTCAGAGATGCATGTGACTGTGATCCAAGGCTTCTCTCATCCTACATTTTACATGCTTATTTCAGATTTTAGAAGATGCTATTTGTATTTTCCATGGGGAAGTGACAAAGTCATCTTGTTTTCAAAAAAATTGAAAATTAAAACTTGGGAGCTAGGAGATCAGAAGTTCAAGGTTGTCCTCAGGCACACTGTGAGTTCAAGGCTCAATCCTACAGCCTGGACTACAAGATTGCACATAAATCTAACAAATTATTCATTCAGTTTGCTTATCGTTACTATTTTTCCCAAGACCTTCATCATGAGAGCAGAACACAGCATTTTATTCCATACCCAGTGTTTGCAAACTGCCAATCATTTCCTAAGGGATCTTAACAAACGGAAGCATTGGATTCTCTGTAGGCAAGGGTGCTTCCCACCTGGAAAGGGACCACTCTGTAATGGAATCCTAGTATATGCATTATCTTCCCTTCTGCCTAGCCCTGTGATCACACAGCAAATTAAAAGGTCTCCCAGGCTCAGCCTGCTTTCCAGCTGCCAACCCATGGTAGACACGAGGGAGCCAGAAGGGACCAGGTGGAGCAGTGTTGAGTTGCACTAAATACACAGTACAAGGAGATTGGCCATAACTTCCCAATTGAATATTTATATCAGCCCCGTTTCTCATCTTGCTCTTTGGCACTGACCACAGTGCTGAGCTACTGCGATTTCAAGGGCGCTGCATTGTGTTGGAGCAGCTCCGCGAACTATTACGCCAGACGAGAAATGGGCCACAGGGTCCTATTGCTAAGATGGCTTGCTGACCTTTTTTTCCCCCATGGAGACTATCCTGTTACAGTGTCCTAAGGAAGGGGCAATGGGGGTGGGGACATTTCCTGACATCATCTGGCACTGCTGTTCTGTGAACTGTATACAAAACCCATCACTGCTTTTAGCAGAATGGAACTTACCTGCAATTGTGTTAAAGACTCCACAGCACTCTGGGTTGGATATTGCTGCATTGACATCATTTACTCAGAGGTTTTATTTTTGTTTGCTAAGGTCAGACACTTATCACAGGGCCCCTCTCATCACATTTCACATTCTGATTCCCCGTGGCAGGTGCTAACTTCCTAGCGCTCAAAGTGAATGGGTTGAGTAACCTCATAAAGATACAAAATGTCTTGGCCGAGAGAGGAAGGGAGTAGAGAATGCCTGTCTAAGGGAGAGGCTCAGTGTTATTTAGTAAGCCTCGTAAACCTGAGAAGTTATTTGGAAAACCATCTACACACACCCATTAACTTTTTCAAGGTAGTGATCATGAACTTAAACTCATGTTCCACTTTCCAAGTTAGTATTGATAGTGTGCCTTCCTAGTATGTCATTTATCATCAGTTGTACTTAAGAATAACTCATTATTGTTTTTGGATTTTTTTTTTCAGTTTTAGGGTTTTGAGAATTGTATATGCAAGTACATATAAAATACTGTATTCACATCATCCCGCCCCTTCATTGTCCCCTCCAACTACTGCTGTGCCCCCTCTCTGAAATTCAAGACCTTTTCTCTATGATTATTGATGTGTGTGTGTGTGTGTGTGTGTGTGTGTGTGTGTGTGTGTGTGTAAAACATACCTAGTTCATCTAGGTTTGCTAGTCTATACATGTGTTTAGAGTGGACCACTTGAGATTGGAAACCCGATCAGGGAGCTTGGTCTTGGAGAAAACTGATTCTCCCCTTCTCAGCAGCCATGGATTGCCTGCAGCTCTTCATCTAGAAGTGGGGCCGTGTGAGATTTCCCCATCTACGTGGTCATTATTGTTTCTTCATATGACACAATAAATTGTCCACCGCTGGATTTCTTGCGAATTGTCAACTCCACAATTAAATTCTTAAATAGTTAAGTGTAAATCAACAGAAGGCAATGATCGTGAGACTGCCACCTAATTTCTCTAACCAGAGAGCATCACGGGATAGCTCCCTAGTCTTCTGTGATGGCAGTACCAGAAAGGAGGAGTGAAGGCAGGCATGCAAATACAGAATTTAACAGTGTTTGTGCAGAAGATGTCTGGTCTATTTAGGAGAAAAAGCTGGAACACACAGACCTGATGTCAGAACTGAACGCTACTTCAGTGCCTCCTCTTCAGAGGAGAAAAATCTGGTGATGAACTTTCCACGATGCCTTCGAGGTGTATCCTGACATTGGATTCCTCATCCCCTTTATATTGAGAAGACATAGATGTCACACTAAGTAAGACACTAAAGACAAGAATACTGAAGTGTAGAATTGGGACTTAGTGGACGGATGGTGGTGGCGCACGCCTTTAGTCCCAGCACTCGGGAGACAGAACCAGGCGGATCTCTGTGAGTTCGAGGTCAGCCTGGTCTACAGAGCGAGATCCAGGACAGCACCAAAACTACACAGAGAAACTCTGTCTCAAAAAAAAAAAAAAAAAAAGAATTGGGACTTAGCAGGACAGAATGAAACGGTGGCTTCAGTCTCACACCATGGCTTTTTTGAGGAAGGCATTAAAGCTATCCCTTTAGGAAGCCAAATGCATGGGCAGTGGTTGGGAAGCTAAAGGGCTCTGCAGCATCTGCTTGGATGGGTGTGGGGACTTCCTGGGCCCTGTTGCAGCCGAAGACAAGACTGTCAGGTACAAGAGCCACTCATGTAGACTCCAGATGACAGTCCAAAGGGAGAGCCATGAAAGCTTTGTCATTTGGGTACTGTAATTGTACATCTCCATAAACTGTTTCTCTACAGGTTACAAAGAACCTTGATACCTTCCTAGGAGATGAAGCTTACAATGGCTTAAGAATGCCGAAAGAAGGGGACGTGCCCAATCAGACAGGGCCAAGTCATTTGATCATGACTTCTTGATATTAAAAGGGCTGTTTTAGGAAGGAAGATTTGGTTTGACTGGTGTCAAAGGGGATGTTTTCTTCCAAGGAAAATATGGAAGCAACGTTTTCTGATACTGTATGTTATCTGAAAGTCACATGGGTTTCTTATTAAGCGAATGGTTTTCTTAAGTATGAGTTTTGAGAGAGAGCAGGTGTATGCTGTTAACCCTGAGCACATGACTCAACTAAGAGAAAACACTTAGTCAATATGTACTGCCCTAAGCTAAGTGTACCTTATGAGGGCAAGTTTATTTATCTCCAATGGATATTTAATCTCCACATTAAGTTATATTTGATCTACTTATCAACTTCAGTTTGAGCCTAAGACCCCACAACTGGTAAATGACAAAGGTGAGGTTTAATGATCAGGTTAGAGATGACAGTACCCAATCGTAACTCTACACTCAGCCTCAAGCAGAATATGGTACTTTCCATCAAAAGGCGTGGATTGTCCCTTTGGAAAGAGAAATTCAATGATTTCAATAGGTAACTATCTTCATTTTGTGCACTACACTAATGGTTTGCTCTTGGTGGTTCAATACTCCAGTACTGAAAAATGCTTGTCCTATATGATGTTTGCCTCTCTTGGCAGAGCGTCTCCTTAGAAAATGAGTTGATGTATTTCTTGCTGGTAATTGATGGCATTGAATGTTTTGATTGTGGCCTATGGCTTTACCCCACTACTTGCTAGAGGAAAACAATTTCCTGCTTCATTAACCATGGTTTGTAACTGATCTTATAGAAATTTGACTCCTGCGCCATTCAAATAACACTTGAAGGATCTGGGGGAGTTTTGTTCTTTTCTTTGTTTTCCAGTGAAGGGAATCTTTTGAAAAAAACCAAAATTTAGACACGCTCCCATTAGTTTGAAGTATTTGATCACAGTTATTAGAAGTGGAGGTGGAGAACTCACATTTTATCTAAATAATTTGTTGGACTCAAAGGTAAGAAAGAGGTGAGGGGGGAGAGAGAGAGAGAGAGAGAAAGGAAAAAGAAAAGGGGAGAGAGAGAGAGAGAGAGAGAGAGAGAGAGAGAGAGAGAGAGTTCCAGGCCTCAAGTGGAGAGTTGTGAGCCCTAAAAAGGGGGGCTGTAAAAGTATCCAGAGAAGAGTATGTTCCTGTCTTTATTTGCTTTGGCTACAGGGGCTGAGATCACTCTGACAAATGAGTCCCACACCGTGAGTGTTCGTGTTGGCCTTGGAGACAGCAGTAAAGGTGCTGGAGTATTCTCTTTACTGTTTGTACAGCCCATTTCTCTGAACCTTCTCACTAAAGATCAGGAGGTCTTCCTCCCGTGGTTCCAGGTCAGCACAGCTCACTCAGTTCTGACCATGCTTGGGGAGAACAGTTGGTAAAGGCCTCCTTCTGGGAGTGCCTGTCCTCCAGCTCAGTAGCACCGGTACCAAGTGGTACAGAGGTGTCACGTTGGCAAGCAGAGAACCTGTCTCAGGGCCTGAGCAGTGGCAAGAACGCCTAGATCCTCTTCAGAACTGTGTTGGCTTCAGGTGACTTGGTGGCGTTGCTGATGTTTTCTTAGGCTTGTGCTTTTGCAGAAAATGAGAGCCAGTACTCAATGTGATGTGCTCTACTGTTTTCCCGGACATCAGCCGACCCAGATGCTTTATTAGTTTGTTTTCATCTGCAGTTTATTTTGTATCCATGCAGAAGCATGATTTTCGCCTCTCTCCCTCCTTCCTTCCCTCCCTCCCTCTCCCTGCTCCATCTCTTCATAACACACACATATGCATACATGTTTGGGGTTTGGAGAAATCTCAAGTTTTATATGCACACGCCCACACGATCTCACATATACATATATACATGTGTGTATGTGTGCAATATGTATTATTACACATACACACACACATATATACACATGAATAATCCCATCCTTGGATAATCCCATCCTTGTATTGGTAGCCTAAAGGCTCTTTCTTTTCCTACAACTGTACCTAGAACAGAGATACCCAAGCTCAGTTTGCTAAACTGTACTGAATCTAGCTTCAAGTAGCTCAAGTCACTTGATCTGCTTTTTCTTTTCTATTGCAATGTTATTCTCCATGCCCAATCGTGGCTAGAGACTCTGTGTCATCATCACAGTTGTGCGGTGGGACAGAGCACAGAACAGAAAGCAGCCGCTGGTCTTCTGGAGCCTTGCACTGTAGTCAGATGAGAAGAATCTGTTACATTACTCCCATTTTTCAGATAAGGAAAAATAGAAGTTTGTGTTGTACAGTAAGTGATATTATGAGCAAAGCAAATGCCAAACCCACATCTTCACGTGCATCCATCCAGTGGGCAGAGTGCAGTTTTTCTAGATAGACACTGAAAATTTGAGACCTTGAACCTTGCCTGTGTAACATCCATTTCATACAAAAGGAGACAGCTGCTGTGGTGGTGTTGCAGAGAGTTTAGGACACTTTTGCATTTCTTGGGTCCTGAACAGCTGATGGAGGGACTCTATAAATAAACAGAGCCCTGACTCATCACCAGGCTCCACAAAGAGTGAATCACACCATCTGAGTTGGAATAGATTCTACAGTCCACAAACTTAAGGTTTGCCCTTCCTTGGGTTTGAAGAGGGCAGACTCTTCAGACCATTTAGATCAAAGTCTGTCTGTGCTACAAACAAAAACTGTAGGGAAGAATCGAGAAACTAATTCCTAGATCTTGGAATTCTCTCATTTCTTCTTTTTAATGAGCACTTCAGGCTAAGATTAAGTTCAGTTATTTAAATTGTCCAGGCAGATTCTAATGCTTAAAAGCCTGATGGCATGATGTTCCTTAAAAGGGGGTTGAAATAGACATCCTAAGAGGAAAAGAGGGTCCCCTTTAAATGTAATGAGCAGTGTTAGATGGGGCAAAATAGATGTTTCTGTTGACTTTGGTAACTTTTGAGAAAATATTCTATTACTATTGAACTTTCAAAGTATCTGGTTTGACGGTTAAATGCCTTACAAGAGAGACTATACAGGAAGATACTTCTAGACTGATGGTAATATGTTATAGTTCTGTTTGTTAAAGGCTCCTTTAGTTGTAGGAAGCTTCAACCCACTGAAACAAATATGAAGAAGGAGTTACACTGTAATGTTCCAGATAGCTGCGTTTTCACTTCCTGTGGACTGCCACACACCGGGGCTGTATTTATTTCAAAGGCTAATTTTTTTGTTGTTGTTGTTGTTTTGCAGAAGCACTGTGTTTTGTTTCCTCTCTACTCTGTTCTGCGGTGTATGATCCATCCTTTCATTCCTGACTGATTTTCCTGGCTTACACATCTTGTCCATGGTCCAAATTGGCTAGGAGCCCCTACCCTACTTTGAGCTTTTAGTAATACCACTGACTAGGAGCCTCCCTCAGGGTCCTTTATTTGAACCAATCAAAATCCAGCTAACAATTTCAGAAAGAAAAAAAAAAACCACTTCCCTGCCTCTTTAAGTTTACATTACTGTCTGTCCCATCAATGGACTGTTCACATTCTAAACCTTAAATTCCAAGGCAGAGCCTCTGCCTTCTCATGTAGAGAAGCTTTTGCTTGTGCTGAGAACCAGTTAAGGCATCTAGTAGAAATCTGAGCCGGTGATGGTCTGGCTATAACTGGGAGGATCCCTATCTCCATCCTCAGGCTCAGTGATTGGCTGAAGTACTCACGGAATCCAGATATGCTGACTGATTGATGGCTGTGGTTTATTACTGTGGAAGAACACAAGTGAAAAATCAGCGATGAGAAAAGGCCCATTGAACACAGCATCTGTTTGCCTGATAGAGAAGTGCTCTTCTGTTGTTCCTAAGATGTCTATTTCAAGCCGTCTTTGCTGTTCCTCATGCCATTGGCCACGTAAACACAAGCATCTGTCTAGACAGTGTACATCTGCTGCGATTTTTACCTATAATTAAGGCAGATCCCAAGAATTAATTTCTACTTCTTTTCTGTCAGTAGAGTTGTACAGAAGTGACAACATATACAAACAGTATTGCCCTACATGGAGACCCATCCAAGTCTTGTCTGCTGATTCTAAAGCCTAGGTCATACACCTGCCTGCTTCTAGCTAGTGCGCTTTCTCTCCACTAGGGGTCAGGTTTCCCGGAGTCCTCAGAATATTTACAGCTTTCTAAACATTGCATAAGGAGCTTGATGAACTCCAAAGCATAGTATTGGTTTTCTTTTGTTAATGTTTCCCCCAAGCACCAGCTCTTTCTGTTACATGGTGGTTAAGGCAGGGATCTGATCCTTCAGAACCTTCTCTTGGGCCAAGCTGAACCACAGCTGCACCATGAGCAGCTCAACTTCCAGCTTCCTTGACAATCTACCATGTTGATAGTTCAGTGTCTGAACTATGAACTAATTGAAGATGGAGATACTTTTTGCTTTTATGTACTTACAGCAAAGTCCTTGTACCTTTAGCTTTGGGAATTTTGCCTAGTAGATTTCAAAATTTTCTACAAAAACAAAAATAATAACAGAGACAAATATGAATTAAAGAGGACCCCCCCTCCTCTTAAACTTCTGAACATTGTTTAACTTTCTAACTTTGTTTCTTATTATTTTATTTTTTCTGTTGCATGTACACTGTGCCAGAGTGGAAAGCACACATGCAATTTCTTACTCTGAAAAAATTCAGTATTTCATCATCAAATGTGATGCAAGCTACAAAGGTGTTCAGGACTGATTTTTATTCAGATGAAGGAAAACACCTTGGTCTAGGTTACCAAGAACGTATGTTGCCAACGGATGGTGAATATTATCCACTACATCTTTGCAACCATGGACATAATATTTGTTAACATATTGCACTACATTGACCTCCAGATGTTAGGCCTACCTTGCCTTTCCAGGATAAGCCACACTGGTCCTAACATGGCTTCCCTTTCTTTGCTGGTTTCCATTTGATAGTAGCCTAACTTCTCGGCTGTGTTTGTAAGAGGTATGAATCCATGCCGTTCTTCTTGAAACCACCTTTGTCTGGTTCTGGATGAGGATAATGCCACTCTCCTACATCAGGAAAACAAGGATTCCCTCCTACTCTCAACTGACAGAATTTGCATAATGTTATTTTTCCTCTCGTGTTTACTAGCATTCATTAGTGAAATATCTCTAGAGTTTTATTTTTGTTTCAATTTTTAAAACATGCTATTTTTGTGTGACGTGTCTGTGTGGTGTACATATATGTTCATGGGGGAGAGTATGTTCATGTGCGTAGAGGTGGGTCTGTTTGTTTGAGCACATGCACATGAAGGCCAGAAGACGACTCTGGGTGCTTTTTGGAATGACTCTCGAATTCATTTCCTGAGACAGGCTCTCTTTATGAACCTTGAGGTCACCAGTTTAGTTAGGCTAACTGGCCAGTACCTTCAGGGATCACATATCTCAACTCCCAAGCTTTGGAATTACAGCTGTGGCCTACCTTGCTCAACTTTGGCATGGGTGCTGAGGATTTGAACACAGCTCCTGATGCTTGCAGAGCAGGCATTTTCCTATCTAAACTTTTTTTCATCCTCATCCTTGGAGTTTTCTTCAACTGATAGTTGGTTTCGGGATTTCCTACATTTTTACTGGGTCAGGTTTGACCTCTTTCAAGAAATTCACTAGTTTGATCCATTCTTGATTTCTTTGACATAGTGTTTATGTTCTTCCATCCTATGGATACCACTGTTGTCTCTAGTGATCCTCTGAAGTGGAAAATTATTTGTATTAATCACATAGTTTACTGTTTCAGTAATTTCTTCCCTTTATCGTTTCCTCCCACTGACATCTGCTTAGTTGCCTGTTTTTAGTGTCTTGGATGGAAATGTAGACCATAGATTTTTAAGCCTTTCTCCTTATTTCTCACTAAACACCACTGTATTTGGGTATCACATTTTGAATTGATGTATTTTTATAATTATTTTGTCCTACACGTGGCTTTTGCATTTATTTTTTCATTTTTCTTTGACTGACATTAGGAGAGTAGTCCTATTAGTATTTATCTTGTAGACCAACATAGTCCTTTTAGCAGTGTTGCATGTATAACTGAAAATAACTCATTTCTATAGTTATTATTCGGTCCTTTAAGTTAAGTCACATTGTTGATAATAATATTTTTAAGGTTTTTATTTATTTGGGGGTCTTTTTAAAAATGTTGACTATTGTGAAATCACGTCGAGGAGTTCTGACCATGTTCACAGAGTTGCCTCTTTCTTCCTTTAATTTTGTCAGAAAATGTTCATCTTCTCAGAATCTCAGATGTATTGAGTATATCAATTCTTCCATATTCTCAGAAGCAAAAATACGTCAACGTCTTCTCTTTCTGAGTGGGTGTTAGAAGTGTTATGCAACCAGTTGTCAGCCTCGGGTCTGTTTTTAAGCCACTTGGATCAAGAAGGTCACTAGGATTTTCTCTGCTTTTGAGTTCAGTTTATTTACGGCTACTGGTTACAAGTTATGGGAGTTAAACATTTCCCCCATTCCTCTGTGGTAGTACCAGAGGTGATTATTTCAGGAAGGCATCCGTGTCCACATAGAATGTCATGACCAGGGTCTGCTCTGTTCTTTGCATTATTACATGGAACATGCATGTAGGATTGCACGGAAGGACAAATCATGAATTCTCGCTACGGATTCTAGTCCTGTCTTCAGGGTCCTGTCACTGATACACATGAACATTCAAAGACTTAATGGAAAAAAATTATTTTCTGAAATTTCCGTTTAATCTCCACCGTCTCCTATTCTAACAGGTCTATGGAAATGCAAGACCTAGCAAGTCCCCATGCCTTGGTTGGAGGCAGTGACACACCTGGGGGGTCCAAGCTGGATAAATCCAGTCTCAGCAGCACTTCAGTCACGACAAATGGGACAGGAGGTAAGTGCCACCCCAAAGATGCCCAGACTCACATCTAAGGGTTTCCTTTAAGTTTATAAGTCAGGAGTTGTTAATAAATGGCTATCCTACCATTGATGCCAGAATCAGAATTAGATCCAAGGAATATCCAGCTAGCGTATTTTAAGTGTTCTGCTTATTGTCAACGTTGAATCCTTTATGTATATCAGGGAGCATTCATAGAGACTAGATAGTCCTGAGAAACATTTTGAAAAACATTTAAAAGATTACCTTTTCTGTATTTGACCTTATAAATATTCCACAGAATTTAAAAATTGTGGATAAAAATATCACATATATATGTGTGCATAAATTTTCATATTAAATATTTTTGCTTTTTAGTTTACATTTTAAATGAAAAATGTTACCCTAACATTTTTTATTAAAATGGTGTTTCTTGCAATTGATTTAAAATGCAATAAAATACTTATATCTGCTGTATTTTCTTTTCAAAAAGAATAATACTATGATGCCTAGCACTTACATGAAAGAGAATTGCATTTTTCCAGATAATTTTCTCATTTTGTTAAGTCATAATTGTGCTTCAACCTATGGCAATGATAAGTAGTTATTTCAAATATTCTCTATTATTAATTTTAAGAATGCATTCAGGTTGTCAGAACATATGATCCAACTGTGTAAAATATGGATATTTAGAGATATTACAGCATATATACACACACAAGCAATATGAAATTTTTATTGTAAATTATTCACTATCATGTTGAATCTTGTAGATTCAGTCAAGGTACTAAAGTTAAATTTATGCAAAATCTATTTTACTTAGAAAACTACTCATATCGCTAGATATCAGCATTTGCCACATCATATTTTCTTTTAAACTTTAAATAAATCTGTGAGATTGATACACCCTTCCCAATTAATCTAAAGTCCACGGTTTTCTTTGTCGAGTTGTGTGCATTGCAACCTACCCTGCATTTAATAATGTGTTACACCAAACCCTTTGTAAATTAACACTTCCCTGGTTTATTTGTCTCTAAACATGCATCTATAATTTCAGCTAATTAATGGATATGGGACTGCAAGTATATAGAGATATTTAGTCATAACCACCGGAGCAAAAACATTTACCTTTAAAGTCAGAGCTGAGCACAGATAATAAGACTGAAAAATTCAAGCACTCTGAAAGAAAATCTGGGAGTTCACGACTCACGCATATATTTCAGAGCACCAATGCAGATCTGATACACTAAAGCCTAGAAGACACACAGTGCAGTTAGAGTCTTGCTAAAAGGTCGGAAAGTGGTGCCCGCATTGAAGATTACTCAAGTACACCCAGCAGACCTTCAGACAATGAACTCTTATACCGTTCCTGTTCTCAGGGGACAACATGACTGTTTTAAACACAGCAGACTGGCTGCTGAGTTGCAACACCCCCTCTTCCGCAACAAGTATGAGAGCCGATGGTACACTGCATGTGTTTGGGTGTGTGGATTTGACCTCCGGTTTGCTGTCTGCTGCTGCCTCTGTGTTTGCCCCTCTTTTCTACGTTACATATTGAGAAGCAAAAATCAAAAGTGAACAAGCCTTGTAGCTGTTCATGGTTCATAGTTGGCTGCGGTTTCCTTATTGTTTATTAATCGTACATGTTTAGATCAGTAGTGTTTTTTCTTATATTTTTCATAATTCTGCACCAATGGGGATTATACGGACTTATAGTTAATTACCAGTGTCTTAGATGGTTCATTCAGCGCAATAAAATCATGCCAAGCAGAACTGTCAAAGCCAATGAGCATTCATAGAAACCTAACTACCTAATGACCCATTTATTTCCACATTTTAAGCTTTTAATACTGCAACAGGGTTTCTACTATTTTTGTACTATTTGATAAATATTCCCAAGAATCTAAAATAAAATTAGCATTCATCACCCTACCATTTAAAAAGTTACCAGTAATAAGAGCTGTGTAAATGAAATTATTAGCCTGACACAATAGAATGTGCCTGTAATTCCAGCTGCTTGGAAGGGTGAAGTGAAAACTCACGACTTTAAGTCCAGTGCACAGTAAATTCCCATCTCAACCAACAAATTGAATAAATAAATAAATAATAAAATTATGAATTAAGTCTCTTAAAATGTTCCAACCCATTGATATTGACAGCATTTATGCATACAAGAATTCTCCTAGAAAAAAATGGTTCTCAACCTGTTTGTCATGACCTCCTTGGTGTTGTATATCAGATATCCTGCATATCAGATATTTACATTACAATTCCTAACAGTAGCAAACTTATAGTTATGAAGTAGCAACAAAATAGCTTTTTGATTGGGGGTCACCACAACACGAGAAACTATATTAAAGGGTCACAGCATTAAGGAAGTTGAAGAACACT
>CABHPP010140586.1:33310-44437 GCA_902168425.1 Peromyscus attwateri | reverse complement strand
AGCCACTGGAAGCTTCAGGAAGCTCCTTGGGCTTTCCTGACTGTCCTGTATTTGCTGGCCCGTCTTCACCTGTCTTGAGGGCATTGGTTATAAGAAGAAGGGGAGGGAACAGGTCTTCCTACTGAATATAACTCCCGCCATGTTGCCATCATTCCTCCCTCAGAGACATCCAAGATTACAGAAGGTCAGTTATGGCTATCGAGTAGCTTACACGGCGGAAGTCATGAACTCTGTGACCTGCTTTGGCCAAGCACCAGGTTGGGGCTGACCCAGATCCCTGGAGGAACCAGATGCAGTGCCTGGCTTGAGAGTTAAAAGTCTATGAGGTGGTATACACCTTTAGTCCCAGCACTTCGGGGGTCGGGGGAGGGACAGAGGCAGGTGGATCTCTGAGAGTTTGAGGCTAGCCAAGGCTACATAGTGAGTTCCAGGACAGTCAGAGATGTAAGTAAGATCCTGTCTCAAAAACCAACCCTCCCCCCCAAAAGTAATAATAATAAAATAAGAAAATTAAAAGTCTTATGAGGAGTGCCAGGTGTGAGGGTGGTGCATGCCTTTAGTTCTAGCTCTCAGAAGGCAGAGGCAGGTGGCTCTCTGTGAGTTCAAGACCAGCCAAGTTTCTCTAGGGAGACTGTCTGTAAAGTTAAAAAAAGGAAAGAAAGAAAAAAAAAAAAGGCTACGAGGGGATCAGGACTGCAGACATCAGCAGAGTGGAATGGCAGCCCGCTTCCGCTTCCGGGTGGAAACACTAAGACCCTAAGACCAAACACGCTGCTTTCATGAACACGCCAGGCTGATACTGGGAAGTTTTAAACTGACAAATCCTAGAACTTGTATGAAATTGTTAGCCCTCATTGAAGTTTCGTGGGGCTAAGCATAAGTCATCGCTTTTCAGGAAAGGAAATGGAGGTCACACAGCTTGTGGGGTGTTTGGGACACCCTGGGATCTGCATCACCGAGGTCAGCCTCCTATCCCTACCTGACACTGTCTACTTTCCAGAAGGTTCAACATGCAGGAAGCAGATGCGAGGGCCCTGTGAAGTCGTGAGGTTCCCTTGAGATGCAAAGAGCAGCCCGATTTAACATACTTAAGCCGTAGGTGTGGTTTTTTGAGTTTTGATTCTCTGAAAATTAGCCATCCTTGGAGAGTCTGTAACACAAAAGGTCGGGGAACAGGAGTGGGAAGCTGCAGTCTACAGTAGAGAGAGGCTTGGGAAGGAGGAGGACAAGATGTGAGGCTCACTGTGGGTGAAGAGTGATCCAGGATGCTCTGGCTGGATGCTTGGGGAAGGAGGCCAGTGGCCCAAGGCACAGTGGTCAGAGGACAGTACATGGCTGGCCACTCCCAAGTGTAATCCAGTAAGTGGGGGCATCCTGGACACTAAACAAAAGCATGGGGCACAACAGTCAGCGTCAGCTGGTGACCTCTGACCTGGGGATGAGAATCTCCTCCTCCAGAAAAGGAGATGGGCTCAGGGCAGGTAGAGATGCCGCCCTAGAGGGAGAAAGAGAGACTGAATGTGGACCTCCCGGGATTATTGGGCAGGATGTGTTGGTGGGGTGGGGTGTGTGTGGAAGCCCAGGAAGGGTGCTAAGGTTCGTGACTTCCTGCCCTTCGTCAAATGCTTTTACATGTGTGAGCTCCAGCCTTGCCTACTACCATCTTGTGAGGAGGAATTAGTTTCCATGCCTTAGAGACACGATCATAATTTACCAGAGGCCCTGGCGCTAAACCGAGGTCATGGAAGAGGCTGAATCTGAACACAGACCTGGTTGCCCCATTCCCAATATACCATTGGGACAAAGGCTCCCCAGGGGGACCTGGGACACCAGGATGTGCCTGTCTTCTCTGGTAAAGCTTAAGACTGGATGACTAGATTTCCCCCATCCCACGGTGTATCCCAGGCCCCTCCCATAGTGCCTTGCTTGGAAATGCTCAAGTCAGGGCTTGCAAATGGGAGGGGCCATAGAAGACCTTGGTGGGGGTGGGGGGCTGGGGCAAGGCGAGGACAAGGAGGAAGGCCTGGGAGTCGGTGCCGGTTAAGTTGCAATTAAGTGGAAGAGTAAATTGCTCAGAATACCACAGGCCTCAACCATCCTGAAATGAGTTTACGGTAATTCTAGATAAAAACACAACATTCGGAGACGATACTTAAGAGATCTGGGGTGGGGTTGGTTTACTTTTTTATTTTATTTTATTTTTCCTGACAGTTTCAATCTAATTCAGCACTTTCACTTTGGCAGATAGGCCTGACCTTTCTGTGGTCTGAGGACTGCTGACGCAACCGAAGGGTAAGCCATGGGGCGCACATGACCCCAAACCAGCCTGGCGGGTCCCAGTCTCCTCGCTTTGGACTCCGGAAATCTCTGAAACCTGGACCTGTAACCCTTAAGGAACTGGGTCCGGGCAGGGCGTTCATGAGTTAGAACCTTTTTAGAAAGAGGAATTTCCCCCCAAGTTCACAGGAGGCCGAGAAGGGCGCTGGTTTGGCTCCGTTCTTCCCCCTTTTTACACGGTGCAGATGGAGACTGGAGATGAAGAGAAAGAGGAAGGAAGAGGAGGTGGGGGGGAGGGTCTGCAATAGGGTAGGCGGGCTCTGACTTCCCGGGGAAGACATCATTTCTTCCCGGAGCTCAAACTCAGGTTTCCATGGGTATTTATCTCTTCTAAACACCCCCAGGTCGGGTTTTTCCTGTGGGCTCGTGTTCCTTTGGAACCAAACCATGCACCTGAATATTCCTCACCTGAAAACCACGTTCCACCTCCCTCACCAAAACAAAAGACAGCACCTACCCCACCCCCAAACCCCAAAGTGATGTTTCACACGCTTATCAGAACTCAAATCTGCTGTGCACACCAGGAAACGTTGCCAGTAAGCCAGCTGTAACCAAATCAGATCTTTCCCCTTGACTTCCACTGGTGAGACTCGGGACTTGCTGACGTAGAAACGACAGAGCAAGAGGTGTGGGTGCCCTGCACCCGCCCTGGCAGAAGACAACCTTGCTGGCCTCAGCTTGGAATAAGGAGAATCTAGGATCAGCAGAGACCCGGCAGCAATCTTGAGCGACAGCCTCAGAAGTCAGATGAGGTCACGATTTAGAATTTCATGTGGCCTCAGATCCTGGTGGGTTCTATGCGTTTTCCTCTCCGAGAGTGGATGCTGAACTCTGGTGTGGATAAAAGGGAAGCTGCCAGAAATAACCCTTATTCTGAAAAGGGAAACACAAGAAGGAGAGGCCGAGGAGACGCTCAGTCAGTAAAATACTTGCTGCACAAGCATGAGAGTCTAAGTTTGGGTCCCCAACACCCAAGTAAAATCAGGGCCCAGCTGGGTGGGGGGGTGGTGGTGGCACACACCTTTAATCTCAGCACTGGGGAGGCAGAGGCAGGCAAATCTCTGTGAGTTCAAGGCCTGTCTGGTCTACAGAGCGAGTTCCCAACAGCTAGGGGTGTTACACAGAGAAATCCTGTCTCAAAAGCCTCCCCACCACTCCCCCCCCAAAAAAACAAAAAACCACAACAATAACAAAACAACAACAAAAAACCAAAAACAAACAAACAAACAAACAAACAAAAAAACCCAACAGAGCCCAGTGAAGCACAGTCTGGAAGGTTTGAGACAGGAGGATCTGGGAAGCTCCCCGACCAGCCAGGCTAGCCAAATCAGCGCATCCAGTTTAGTGAGAGACCCAAAAATGTAAGTCTCAAAATAAAAGGTGGAGAAAGATAGAGGAAGACGCTCAACATTGACCTCTGGCCTCCACACACGTGTATACACATGCGCACACACAACACACATACAGCGTTTTACACCCACAATACCCCTTCTTTTAGCTGGTGGACTCAAGCCTCAAGCAATAGCCCCTGCCCCTACCTAGTCTTCATTTCAGAGTTATCATGAATGTGCCTGGGGTGAGGAACCTGGAGGAAGCAAGCTATCGCCCATAAAATGGAGCCAGCACATTGTCCAGTGTGAAATTACCCCGGGGAATCAAGCTGGGTTCTGAGGCAGTGCAGCATAGCTGGACGTAGAGGGGTGGGATTCTAGGTGATTTTTATTTTCCCAGCCGTTCCAAAGGGTTGAATTTGTTCTCCAATCATTACATTAAAAATGTCCAAGTGCCAAATGATTTGAGCCTCTACTCTGAAGGACTGAAACTCCTAAATCCCATTATATTTGGGGAGACCATCCTCTTCTCAGAGGTGATAAAATGTTTGTGAGGATGTAGGTGGTCCTTGGGAATGAAGGAAGTCACTGGTGGTCACCATTCTGGTCACTGTTGGTCCTCTGCTGTCTTGGAGACACTGGATTCCAGGTGGTTTCCATTCACAGAATAGTTTATGCCTGGTCTCCATTATATACGGTCATCTGAAGCCACATGAAATTCTAAATCGTGACCCTATCTAATTTCTGAGCTGGTCACTCAAGATCCCTGGATCTCTCCTTAGTCCAGACTGAGTCTGGCAACTTTTTTCCGGTCCTTTTCTCTTGCATCAGCAACCCCTGAGTCTTACCATTAAAAACCAAGGGCAAAGGTCTCATTTGGTTACAGTGGCCCTCTTACAATTACAAGCTTTGAGTCTGGGTCTGTGGCTTGCAGGAGCACAGGCGTGCACAACCACACCCAAAATCTTGCTTTTTAAAACGGTGTTAGAAACACAGAAAAGTTGAAAAGATAATAACACATTCTATGCGGCTCTTGCCTAGTTTTCACGTAAATGTAACATCTGTTCTCATGGCACATCTGTTGGCTATTATCAACCCATCAACTAACACCCATAGACTGCTCTGATTTCCTCAGTTTCTTCTGCTGCTCCAAGATTCCTTCCAGTGTAGCATGTTGCATTTATTTGGCCCCTCTTGAAGGTGATTCTCTCAGCCTTTCATTGTTTGATGACTTTGACGATTTTTAATCATTGTTTTTATTGTCTGTTCTCTGTAGAGATCCATATTTACAGCTTTAATAACATAAATGAGGTCATTTGTTTCTTTCTCCATTAGTGTAGGGTGTATTTGCTTGCTTGTTTTATAATTTTTTTTTAGTTTTGTCTTAGTTGGGGTTTCTATTGCTATGAAGAGACACCATGACCACAGCAACTCTTATAAATGAAAACATTTAGATGAGGTGGTGGCTTACAGTTCAGAGGTTCAGTCCATTATCATCATGGCGGGGAGCATGGTGATGTGCAGTCAGACAACGGTGCTGGAGAAGGAGCTGAGAGTCCTACATCTTGCAGGCAGCAGGAAGTTGACTGAGACACTGGGTGGTATCCTGAGCATAGGAAACCTCAAAGCCTGGCCCCACAGTGACATACTTCCTCCAACAAGCCCATATCCACTCCAACAATACCCCACCTCCTAATAGTGCCACTCTCTATGAGAGATTATGGGGGCCAATTACATTTAATCTATCACAAGTTTATATATTTATTTTTGTTTTTAATTCAAAATTTTATACAATATATTATAATAATTTTCCCTCCCCAATTCCTCCCAGATCCTCCCCACTTCCCTCTCTACCCAACTGTATGTTCTTTCAGTCTGCAGTCATACCGCCTGAACACACCTGATCTTGTCTGACAATTTTTTTTTAATTCTGGGAATAAACCTAGAGTCTCATGCATGTTTGGCAAATAAGTCCTCTAATACTGAGCTACATAAAACATCTCCAGCCCCCTTTTCCCTTTATTTCTGAGTTGCCTGGACTGGTCTTGCACTTAAGATCTTCCTGCCGCCACCCCTTGAGTCCCTGGGGTTCTGGGAGTGGCAGATCAGAGAGTGCCTTTCCCATGACATCACATCAAGGGTAGACACTGTCAGCAGGACATGCCATGCTTTACAATGGCCTCGGCCACCTGGTTGGAGCAGTGTATTGATTGTCAAGTTTGTCTATTCCCGTGCTCCCCACCACAGGAGTGGGATTTATGATTATGTTCCCCCTCAAGGGTGGAGTCTCTGCATAAATTATCCGGAGCACTCTCTTGTAGAGACTTGTCTTTTGTGGTTGTTAATTAATAGAATCATTCAGTAGTGTCAGTGAGGACTCATGGGACTTTATACTTTGGATTCTAATTAATTCTACTTTGTTTTTCTGTTTGGGTTGCCCCGGCTTTGGCCATGGTGAGCTTTTCCAGTTGATGCCTTGTTCTAGAAATGCCCTCCATCCCTCCTGCTTTCCTGTGTCCTTCCCAGGCCTCCCTGATGCTGGCCACAGCTCTGCTTCCAAACCTCCTGTGTTTGTCTCCTGCTGCATCCCTGGGTTCCTCTGCGGTTCTGTGCTGCCTTCCTTTCCCAGTTCTTCAGCCTCCTCTGCGCAGCCTCGAGACCCTCTGTTGGCTGAGCCCTTCTAGGGCAGGGGTGGAGCCATCAGCACCCAAATGCCTTCATCATTCCCTCTGCTCACGAGGATTCATTTTTCTGTTTCTATTAACCAACACCAGTGACGAAACCCAAAATCTCTTTCGCCTCCTTACACGGCATTTTCCATCGTATAGTCTACCCTATGGTTACTGTGGGTAGTACGGGCTGTGAAAACAGAGAGTCCGTATCACATTATGTCATCTCCATTAGCTTATTCACTCATACTAATATGTCACAGACACATCCTCAGTTAAGAAATCAGCTTCCCCCTCAGGCCAGCGAAGCAGGTAGGCTAACTGCAAATCTTCACCTCTCCCTCTGTTCCTCTAAATTCGATCCCATGGTCTCATCTCCAGTTCTGGGGCAGACAGACCATCTGCTGAAGCCTCCCTCCCCTGTCCCGCCACCCCCATCTCCAGTGGATCCATGGATCTTCCCCTCCTAACTTCCCTCCCCCACTCATTGCTTTATCCCACCCCCCAACTTCAACAGACATTCCCTGGGAACCCACAAGCCCCTCTGCCAGGGAAGCAGGTAGGCCAACTGCAGATCTTCATCTCTCCCATTTCCCCCAAGTCCTTTTTCCATTTTCCTTCTCTCCATTCCTCCAAGTCCATTTCCCATTTTCCACTTCTCCCTTCTTCCAAGTCCAGTCCCTCAGTCTCATGCCCAGGTCAGTGGCAGACCTTCTGCTGTGGCCTCTCCTCACCCTCTGCTCCCATTCTCAGGGGACTAAGCAGATCCTGGTGGACCACCTGCTTTCTTCCCTCCTGTGGACCCCATCAGCACACCTTATCCCATCTCCATTCCTAAATGTCAGCTCCCAATACCCAAAACCACATTTTATCTGGAACCCCAGTGTTCACACCTATCAGCATCCCAGAAGAATTTCTTACCAGGCAACACACAGCCACCACACTCCCCTAAGAACCAAGGAACAAAACACCCACCCAACAAAGACAAGACCAGATAGCAGCACCTAGAATTACAATCTTCCCAATCCTAGATGTCCAGATGCGAAAGTAAAAACACAATCAACTATAGCCAGGACAATATGTCTCCACGAGAGCCCAGCAACCCAACCACAGCAGGCCCTGAGTACTCCAACATAGCTGAAGCACAGACAGAGACTTTAAAATAGACTTTATGAATGTGATAGAGGTCCTTAAAAAGGAATGAAGAAATCCCTTTAAAAAATCCTTGAAAATACCAACAAACAGTGGAAGGAAATGAATAAAACAGTTCAAGACCTGAAAATGGAAATAAAGTCAATAAAGGAAACCCAAACTGAGGGAAATCCAGAAATGAAAAGTTTAGAAACTTGTACAGGAACCTCAGAAGCAAGCCTCACCAACAGAATACAAGAAATGGAATATAAAATCTCAGGCATTGAAGACCCAGAAGAAAAAATGGATACTTTGGTCAAAGAAGTGTTAAATAAAAAAACAAAAACAAAAACAAAACAAAACAAAAAACTCCTGGCATCTAACCTAATCTAGGAAATCTAATAGGAATAGAAGAAGGAGAAGAAACCAGATCAAAGGCACAGAAAGAACAACAACAACAACAACAACAACAAAAACCCCACCTAGATATCATTAAAACAAATAAAAAATGGAGTATGTGCCAGGTTTGGTGGCGCATGCCTTTAATCCCAGTGCTCAGGAGGCAGAGTTAGGTGGATCTCTGTGAGTTCGAGGCCAGCCTGGTCTACAGAGTGAGTTCCAGGACAGCCAGGGCTACACAGAGAAACCCTGTCTCAAAAACCAAACCAAACTAACAACAACAACAACAACGGGTGGTGAGGTGTGTGTGTGTGGGGGGGGGAGATACAGATCTAAACAGAGAATTCTCAAAACAGGAAACTCAAATGGTAGAGAAACACTTAAAGAAATGTTCAACATCTTTATCCATCAGGGAAATGCATATCAAAACTAGTTCGAGATTGCATTTTGCACCTGTCAGAATAGCTAAGATAAAAAACACTAATGGCAGCTCATGCTGGTGAGGATGTGGAACAAGGGGAACGCTCCTCCACTGCTGGTGGGAGTGCCAACTTGTACAGCCACTCTGGAAATCAGTGTGGTGGTTCATCAGGAAGATGGGGACCATATGCCCTAAGATCCAGCTCTATCACTTTTAGGAATATACCCAAAAGCTGTTTCATCCTACCACAGAGACACTTGTTCAGCCATGTTCATTGTCGCTCTATTCATAATAGCCAGAAATTGGAAACAACTTGGATGTCCCTCAACAGAAGAATGGATAAGGAAAATGTGGTACATTAACACAATGAAATGTATTACTCAGCCTTTAAGAAAAAAATGACATCATGAAATTCACAGGTAAATGAATAGAACTAGAAAAAAAAATCATCCTGAGTGAGGTATCCCAGATCCAGAAAGACAAATATGGTATGTATTCAATTATAAGTGTATATTAGCTGTTAAGTCAATGATAACCAAGCTATAATCCATAGGACTATAATCCATTACTAGAAAAGAGAAATAGAATAGATAGTTATGGATGGGTGAGGGGCTGAAATGGGGGGGGGGCAAGTGGGAAAGGGAGGAAATATGGGAGAGACAGCTAAAATTCAGGGCCATCTGAGGGGTAGTGTGGAAACCAAATGCAGTAGAAGCTTCCTAAAATATATACATATATGAAGGCTATCTAAATGAAATCGCCAAATAATGGGGACTACAGAGTCCCAACTGGCCATCTCTTGTCACCAAATGAAGCTTCCAGTACCGGGATTGGGTTATATCTAATTGAGTTGTTAAGCCAAGGGAGTTCTATGGGAAACCTCAAACAACCCAGTCTGTTGCCGAGAGCATTGGTTGCTCTTCACAAACACAATGGATGGCAAGGTTCCATCGCTGAAGACAGCACCCACACAACTCATTGAACATGGAGAAGTCCAGCTGGTGCCCACAGAGCTTTCACCCCATGTGCTGGTGTCTTTGTTACAGGAAGGTATTTGCATTCTACCTGTAGCCGAATTTCTATAAATAAAAAACACAGAGCCAAATATAGGGGTACAAGCCTTAGAGATGGGGGAAATAGTGAGAGCTACCAGCCAACCTTACCTCACCACTCCATAGCTTCCAAAGAGAGCAACTTTCTATCTACCCTGCTCCTTTATTGCCTTGCTGTTCTGCCCTCTCATTTGCTTTTAGCCCAGCTACCTCATTTCCTTGTCACGGCCTGTCTGTACAGACCTCCAGGTCTCTATGGTTGGTACTGGGATTAAAGGTGAGTGTCACCATGCTTGGCTGTTCTCTAGTGTGTCCTTGAACACACAGAGACCCTGCCTGCCACATGATCGGATTAAGGGCATGTGCTACCACTGCCTGACTTTTGTGTTAATGGCTTGCTATTCCCTCTGATCTCCAGCTAAACTTTATTTATTAACATACAAATAAAATATCACCGCATTTCAGCACAAATAAAATATCACCACAACTACCAAAAGAGAAAAGTAAACACTAAGCCAGCCACAACCCTTTGATCTAGAATACTGCCCTGCCTGCAAAATTCGTTAGGGCAATGGTGACACGAAGTTTGTGTGAGTGACCAGCTAATATCTGATGTGACTGAAGACCCACTCCATGAGATGGAACCCATACTCGACACTGCTTGGGTGACCAAGAACCAGAGACGATATCTCCCAGGGACCTACACTAAAACCAAATACTACTGGTCTACAAAACAAAAACAAAAGCAAAATAATGTTGCAATAAAATGACTCAGTGACATTCTGCTGTACTCATAGATCAGCCATCACCAGAGAAGCTTGCTCCTGCAGCAGATGGGAACAAATACTGAGACCCACAACCGGGCATTGTGCAGAGAGTGAGAGTCCTTGGAACATTCAGCCCTAAGTGAGATGTCTCTATCAAATCCCTCCTCTCAGGGTTCAGGGAGCCCTTCAGAAGAGGAGGCAGAAAGTATGTAAGAGCCAGAGGGGATGGAGGACACAAGGAGAACAATCCTTTCTAAATCACCGTGTGTGTGTGTGTGTGTGTGTGTGTGTGTGTGTGTGTGTGTGTGTGTGTTTCTCTCTGTGTGCTTATGTGGTGTGTGCATGTGTGCGTGTGTGTGTGTGTGTGTGTGTGTGTGTGTGTGTGTGGCATGTGCATGTGTGTGCAGGGGTGCTTGCTGTTCAGATATAAGTAGAGTCTAGAGGTTGATGTCAGAATTTCTTCCTCAGTAACTTCTCCACCTTAATTTTTGAGATAGGGTCTCCCATTGGTCCTGAATTATTTTGGCTAGATGAGCTGGCCAGTGAGTCCTTGGGATCCTCCCGTCTCTGCTCTCCCAGATCTGGGGCTATAGATGTCTAGCATCACATCTGGCTTTTACGTGAATCCTGCAGAACCCAGATGAATTCAAACTTAGATCAAGCTCCAGTTCCCCGAGCTTTTCCCCACTGGAGCTGCCCTCTTTGGCCTTATGAATCGCTCATTTATCTTCGCCCTTCCTTGGCATGATGTGCTGGAACGTGGCATTGCACAGCTGCATGTACTAACCCTTCCAGAACATTCTCAGATGCATTCCCAAAGTCTTGCTCAATAGGCTGCACTAAGGGTGGGGCAGATGCTGGAAGAAGGTCATAACAAATTAAAAAGACTTGAAAAAGACGTGGAAGAGGCATTCTGTCAACTAGATGGGTAGGTTTCGGACTTCTTGGCCTCTTCCTTCTTTCCTTCCTTCCCTCCTTCCTTCCTTCCTTCCTTCCTTCCTTCCTTCCTTCCTTCCTTCC
>CABHPP010140586.1:13733-33300 GCA_902168425.1 Peromyscus attwateri | reverse complement strand
TCCTTCCTTCCTTCCTTCCTTCCTTCCTTCCTTCCTTCCTTCCTTCCTGAGAACACGTTTTTTCTGTATAGCTCTGGCTATTCTGGAGCTTGCTCTGTAGACCAGGGTAGCCTTAAATCCCAAGATCTCTACCTGCTTCTGCCTCCTGAGTGCTGGAATTAAAGGAGGTCTACGTCACTCATGGCATCTTGGTCGTTTCTAAAGGGTTAAACAAAGTCATACCAAGACAGACTGTGGCCTGTGTCGGAAACATACATTTCTCAGAAAAACAATTTCTGAAAAGATGGTGCTGCGTAGTTGCAGGAAACTTAGAAGGATAAGTTTTTATTGTTTCTAGAAAAGAAAGGGGGGGTTATATGAGTGGAAATTTCTGGAAAGGAGTCAGGGAAGGAGAAACAGATGTAGGGTCATGACCTACTGAATAAAACTGTTCTTCCAAGAACTCCAGCAGACGAAGGCCACTCTGTGGTGGAGAGTACTATGGACTGATGGAGCTCTGAAATTCATGTGTGGGGCCCCTAAGCCCCAGTACCTCTAAATGTGACTGCATTTAGAGACAGGGTCTTTACAGAAGTCAGTGAGTTACGATGAGGCCGTCGAGCTGGCCCTAATCCAGTTTGACTTCTGTCCTTGGAAGAAAGTTTGGATTCAGACATGTCGGAAGGAAGGTCTTGGGGGTACAGGGAGAGGATGCCACCCGCCAGGCGAGGGGGACACAGAAGAGAGGACGTCATTTGCAAGCTGAAGACAGGAAACCAATGCTGTCCATCTTGGACTTGGAGCCTCTAGAACTGTGAGGACAAAAAAAAAAAAAAACAAAAAACAATAAAAATTTTTTTGAAAGGAAAAAAGCCAAGTTTCCTTGATTAAGCCCCCTAGCCCGCACCACCCACAGTCGTGTGTGGTAGTTGGGGAGAGACCAGGGGTCTGGCTCCTGCCAGTGCAGCGCCGCCTCCCCTGGCCATTCTTTCTCATCTGTCTGCCATAAGCTGCTCCAAATGAAAGATTTTTGAGAATCCAGTTCTTTACTTATTTGTGAGATTAAGTCAGTGATAAAAAAACAAAACAAAACAAAACAAAACAAAACTAAATGAATCTTGCGGAAGGTGGGTCCTGGTAAGCTGTGCGAGTCCAGTAGCTCACCCAAGGCAGCCTTGGAGTGGGGTTCAGTTTCCCATTTTCTCCTCTGGGTGAAGGGAATCATGTAGGCTTTCCTGAGGATTGTAAGCACAGGTGATACCAGTAGGCATCCAACAGTAAATAACTTCATGGGCAACCTTTGCAAAGACTGTGGTCCCCTTGGGCTTCCTTCCTCTTGGCTGTCTCTTCCAGCGGTGGATCTGCAGCTCCTCTCCATCCTTTAGCTATTTTAATGTTGTCAAATTTTGGGGTCCAGTGGCCCGCAGCCCTGGCAGCCAGCCTCTGCTCTGGCTTGCAAAGCTTCACTCTACCAAAAGGGGGAGGGGGTCTTTCTTGGAGGCTTATTCTCCTACTAAGGAAATGCCCCCCAACCCCTGTTTACATCTTCTACTAGGTCAATATTGGCTGCTTTTGACTCCCCTATCAGGACTGTCTCTGTAAGAAGTGTGTGAAATGAAAAAACCGAGTTAGGGCTTTGCTGGTGGAAACTGATCCTCCTGGGATTTGAGATCAACGTCCATTCTCATTCTAAGCGAAGCCCTCTTAGGATCAGGCTTCCTGGCTCCTTCAGACTTGAGAGGGGCACTTCCCCTTCCGGTGGAGGGAACCCTGCCGATCTGCCGAGCGAGCCTCAGGTGGTTTTGAGGCAGCAGCCTGAAGGTAAGTGCAGCAGGAAGATTAACGACACCTGCAGAGCAGGGCTGACCCCACACACAGGAACGTAAACAAATTCCTCACACAACTCACTGTCGAAGACCATTTGGTCACCTGTGCCTCCAGCCAAGGACTTCTCTCGTCTGCCGTCATTAGCTTGATCTTCTCCACTGTTGTCTGACATCCTGGACTCTCCCAGGACTTCTGTGAGAGTTTGATATGGGATCCCACCCAGGACAATTATGGCAAGTGGGTGGATGGCGTCGTTCAAATCCTCTCTAGCCTTTCTGACTGTTGTCTGCTGCTGGTTTTATCTGTTACTGAGGAAGCACTTAACTATCAAGGAAAACTATCGATTGTTCTACTTCCTGCCCCCCTCCCATATTTTGAACTTCTGTGATGATATGTATCTGTTTAGGGTGCTAGGTCTTTTTGGTGAATGGATTCTTCCTTTCCTGATAAAATTTGTGTTTTTTGTTTGTTTGTTTGTTTTTGTCTCTGGTAACATTTTCTCTGAAGTTTACTTTGAAATCAAAAGAGCTTCTTTAGAACTAATGATGTTGAGTGTTTTTTTTTCCTTAGATATGAAATGTCGACATCTTTTTTTTTAATAAACAGACATTTTCTTTTCTTTTCTTTTTCTTTCTTTCTTTCTTTTTTTTTTTGAGACAGGGGTTCTCTGTGTAGTTTTGCGCCTTTCCTAGAACTCACTCTGTAGCCCAGGCTGGCCTCGAACTCACAGAGATCCGCCTGCCTCTGCCTCCGCCTGGCTATGTCGACATCTTTATACTTCAAATGTTAACCTTGTGAACAGTGCAGGTGGGTCCCATCCTGTTGTCCAAACTATTCCTGTCCTTCACTTGAACTGTTTAATCTACTTACAATAAATAAAATTATGAAGATGTTTGGACTTAAAGCTGCCATCCGAATAATTGTCCATTGCTTTGCAAGTGCTTAATTCCCATCTTTGGTATAAATGGACAATTTTTAATTGGTTGCTTTGTTTGAACTTTTTGAACCATGCCTCTTTGTGTTATGTGTTAGTGTTCTAGGGTTTAAAATCCCCGTGTTTAAGTGTCTGAGTCTATATTCAAATACGTCTTTGCAAACAGTGCCCACCAGGGCTTTACACTCACATGGTCTCTAGCACATGCCACCCAATAGCACATCTGTTGGGCTGACAGTGCGGGTGTGTTTGGGAGCAGGGTGCTGATGTCAGCCAGTCTAATGCGTACCTTGGATGGAGCTCTGAGGTAACTTTGACCAGATTCAAGACACTGTGTGATAGCTCTGAGGGGAATGGTTTCCCCAGTGCAAGTGCTACGGCTGTGAAGAGGAAGGTATCCTGGCAGTCAAGGAATAGCACGAAGTCACACCGCACAACAAACCTCACAGGAAAGCTTTACTGGGAAAGACACAAGAGGGTGGCGGCCTCTGCTCAGATGAGAAGCAGCCAGGAACTGAACTGGAGGCAGGTTTATATAGAGTTTCTTGAGAGCCTAGTTTTCTAGGGTGGAGATTTCCAGGGTGGGGATTGGTGAGATTTCAAGCCCTGAGCTTGGAGTGAGTCCAGGGATTGGTGGGATTTCAAGCTCAGGGACTGGTAGGTTTTTGAGCTTGGGGACTGACCGGTTTTCAGAACCCTGAAGTGAACTCGGACTCTTCACCCTACAGTCACTATTGTCTTCCTGCTGGGTATCCCACAGTGACAGTGTGAGGGTGTTGTATGAACCTGATCGCCTGTGAGGCTGAAGAAAGCTCTTGCCCAGGAGCCAAAACACCCAAATTCCCACAATGCAAGTGATCCTCTTTCCCTCTTTATCGCCTGACAGCCAGCTTTGGAGCTGTTGGACACTTTTCTTTGCTGATGAATCCCCACGGTTTCTGCGCCTTCAAAGACTCTCTCTCTCTCTCTCTCCTTCACCTTCCTTTCTCCCATCTCCCTTTTTCTCTCTTCCTTTGACTTGTTCTGGCCCTCCAACTGGCTATGCTGCTCCCAGAAAATTGAAAGAATTTCCATAGCTCCCCCACCCACCTAAACCTCTGCTTACAAGTAGTCTTGGCTTGGGTGACCTCAGTCAGAGATCTCTGGAGAGATCTAGCTCAGGGCTGCTTATCTCTGGAAATAGTCTCTGTCTTAGCTGTCTCATTGTGTCCCCAGGCCTCTGTGTGCTCCCCTGCCTCTATGTGCTTGCAAAGGCCCAGGGGAGGAGCTGGCCTGCAGGTACGATTTGCTGTGTGACTAGAGCCTCTGAGAAGCAGTTCAACATTTGTTGACAGCTCAGCTGATTTCTCTTCATTCCTGTCTGTGGAATGTGTTTCCTGAGATGGCCTGAATGTGTGTGTACCAAAAAAGTCCACCTATTGAGCTGAGTGGTGGTGGCAGTGCACACGTTTAATCCCAGCACTCTGGAGGCAGAGGCAGAGGCAGGCTGATCTCTAAGTTTGAGGCCAGCCTGGTCTATAGATCAAGTTCTAGGACAGCCAGGGCTACACAGAGAAAATCTGTCTTGAAAAACAAACAGAAAAAGTTCATATATTGAAATGGAATCTCCAAGGCAACAGGGTTAAAAGAAGTAGGGGAAATGATTACATCATAAAGGTAGGGCCCTTAAGGGCAAGATTAATGTCCTTATAAAAGAGACCTAAAGGGGCTTGCTAGCCCTTCTGATGGATAATATTAATTGCCGTATTAACATGATCTAGACTCACCAAAGACCTAGGCATCTAGGTATGTCTGTAAGAGATTACCTAGATTAGGTTAACCCTAAATGTGGGTAGACTCAGTCCATGGCTGCTGTCCTGGACTTCATAAAATGTCAGCTGAACACCACATTCATCTCTCTCTGCTGCCTCAGGCTCCTGCCGCTAGCATGGGCTGTCCCTCAAACCGTGAGCCAAAATCAGCCCTTCCCTCCATAAATGCTTTTGCTTAGTGTCTTGTCAAGTAATAATAAGTAATAATAAGCAAAATAATAAGTAATAAGTAAAATAAGCAAGTCATACAGTCCCTGTTGAGGGAAATTCTATCACACTGTGAACCCTGAATTTGCATTTGTATTGATGAAATAAAATTAACCTCGGGTCAGGAGGCTGCGTTAGCAACTTGTGGACAGAAAGAAATCATAGAGCATCATCAGAGGGCATCCAGAAGAGATACAGAGACACAGGAAGTAGTTGGGTGGGGTTTGGAGTGGTGCAGGTTTTTCTGGTTTGGCGATTCGAAAGCACAAGGCTTCCGTGGAAGCCAGCAAGGACAGGTCAGCTAGTTGCTGCTCACCCTCTCTCAGCTCAGAGGTTTTCACCCCAGCCTTTGGATCTCGAGTCTTACTCATAAATAGACAGATAGAGGTTTAGTTAACACTACCTTTAGCTGCAGTGATAGGGCCAGTGCCTGTGGGAATTCCCACCCAGGTTGCAACCTGAGCAGCCAGGCCACTGCTGGAGAGGCAGGTTGATAACTGTAGAGTTGCAATTGCTGGCTGAAATAGCAGTAGATTAAGGCGCCGAAGTTAAAACAAGCGCCTTTTGCTCTGCTGCTGTGTGAGGTTTCCGGAGAAGGCACCTCTTAGAAACGGACCATCACCACACTGGATCTGCTGGCACTGTGATGACCTTGGACGACCTAACTATAGCTCTAGCAATCATCTTCTATCGTTTATAAGTTACCCAGCGTATGATATTTTGTTTCTAGATGTCTCCAATATGTCCATGGATGGGTATCATCCCACAGAGAGCCATTGGATGAATCCACTGTACCTTATTGGATACCTAGAAAAATAGATTCATCAGTGAATGACAGGTAGAGAGGAGGAAAAGGAGCTTCCATAGATTTGTAAAGGAACTGGAGAGTTGATAGTCTTTTTTTGGGGGGGTGGGGGGTTGTTGAGACAGGGTTTCTCTGTGTAGCTTTGTGCCTTTCCTGGAACTCACTCTGTAGACCAGGCTGGCCTTGAACTCACAGAGATCTGCCTGGCTCTGCCTCCCAAGTGCTGGGATTAAAGGTGTGAGCCACCACCGCCTGGCTCGAGTTGACAGTCTTGAAGAATGAATCCCATGTATATTCTCAGAGAAAGACATGCACCCACAATAAGAAGGGGTGCAGAGGAGATCAGCAGATAGCAAAGTCCTTGAATGCAGATATGGATCCTGGATTGCATGTGTTGACCACAGTGCATGGGTGGGAGACAGAGAACAAGTGAGTTCTCTCCCGCCATATGCATCCCAGGGATCGTCTTGGTATCAACTCTCATAGTTAGCCATAGCCTAACATGGATGCAGAAAGCTTCACATAGCTTTGTTTCCTCAGTAATTAAAACACATGAAGAGGAGCCAGCAGGCAAGCAGTAGTACGAGACACTTTCTGACATATGTATTCATATAGTTTAAAAAAAAAACAAACTACATCGTAACTCAAGGAAAGTACCTCATGGGTGGGAATTTCAGGTCGTGGATACCCTTCCAACCACACCCATGAAGCAACAGCGAATTTGATTGGTATGTTGTCAGCCTGATCTAATTATAGCAATTATGACAAATGGCCTTGATGCTTGAGGTTGAAAAGGGAACTAATACTTCCTAATGAAGCAGGGTTGTATTTGCATGAAGGTGGAGGTGGTCTACCGAGCTAAGGACTTTTAGAGAGAGCCACAGCTCTCTAGATTTTGACTCCTCAAGTCCTAATCTTAGTAAGAAAACGGAAATTACCCTCTCTTTCATCTCTGAGCTGTTTAGAAGATCAAGCCAGTATGCTTTTTAACTTAAAAAAAATGATAGAAACTGTTTTGGAATCATTTAGTCTTATAAGTAGCAAATGCAAAGGGGGTATGGAGGGAACGGTTATTCAGCAATCACAGACCTTGGAATTTGGGAACTATGGAGGAAACACTTATGGAAAAATGCTTCCTAGAAATAACATTGCTAATGTGCAACTGGAACTGTGGGTTTTCTCCCCAAGGGACAGGTGAGGTAGCACCACCATAAAGCTCCAACTTTGCTGTGGGATAATGCTTTTGTATGCTGGTTTAATAAAACACTGATTGGCCAGTAGCCAGGCAGGAAGTATAGGCGGGATTAGCAGATAAGGAGAATTCTGGAAAGAGGAAGGCTGAGTCAGGAGACGCCAGCCTGCCGTCCAGGGAGCAGCATGTAATGGCACACAGGTAAAGCCATGGAACACGTGGTGACATATAGGTTAACAGAAATGGGCTGAGTTTAATTGTAAGAGCTAGTCAGTAGTGAGCCTGAGCTAATGGCCGAGCAGTTTTAATTAATATAAACCTCTGTGTGTTTACTTGGATCTGAACAGCTGCGGAACGGGCAGGACACAGAAAAACTTTCAGCTACACAACTTTCCACTCTCTACTTTCAATTTCTTCTCACTACTGCATTCTCATTATCTGAATTGATGGGGGAAGTTTTGGTGCGACCAGAACACTTCCTGATTTGAGTCAAAGAAGAAAAAAGTACAGAGAGGAGATATGGTTTTGAGAACAAAGGGAAACTGACTAAATGTGAGATCTTTGGTCACTGCAGAGTTGGGAGTGTGCATTTTAAATTTTCTATGGTGACAGTTCCTGGAGACAAAAGGAACGAGCGCTTCCCTCCTAGCCAGGGTGTCAATCAGGCATGGTTCTCGTGTGAAGCCATCATCTTGGATTTTTGCCTGGGTGGTGTCCTGCTGCAAAGCATGTCACACAATTAACTGCTGCAGGGCTTTCAAGTTCTTCTGACAAGAGAAAAACTGGTGGTAATGAAGTGGAAGACTTATTTTTATTTATTTATTTATTATTTTTATTTTTGAGATAGGCTCTCATCTGCTCTAAGCCAGCCTCAAAGGGAGCAGAGGATGGCCTTGAACTCCTGGTGTTCCTGTTTCCACCTTTTGAGTGACTGGGATGACATGAGTGCCGTACCCAATTCGTGAGGTGCCTGCAAGATAGGCAAGCCCTTGACCACCGACACGGTGTCCCCAGTCCTGAAGCTGGAGGAGTCTAAAGCACAACAGTTATGAACAGCGATCTGTCATCTGTCGCCTGAAAGGATGAAACTTGATTAGCTGGTGGAGGATATGTGTTTATTTAATTTTGTATTATTATCTCCTCCAGGTTCAATGACATGGGACAAGATGCATTTTTAACAAAGGATTTTCCATCTAATCCTGTTCTTTCTGATGTAACTGTAACAAAGCAGACCATTTCCCACTGCTTTCAAGCTCTAATCTAAGCCTCTTGTTTGCACCTGAGGGAGAGGTCTGCTTACAGTGCGGCATTGATGGCACAGTAATGCAGGTTGCAGCTGGGTGGAGGGCTAAGAGAACGCATCCTTACATTGTCGGCTGCGGATTGATTTTGGCCCAAGAGAGGATGCCTGTTGACACGCTTGTTGACAATAATAGCTTGCCCATTGAGAAAGGTGCTGTCCTTTGAAAGCTATTAACAAAAAAACGTGAACCTTGTACAAACTAGACTTGGGAAGACTGAAATAAATGTCAGCATGCGTTTTCAGAATTAATGTCGGCTGTATCTTTAATGTTACTGCCACTGGTCAGGAGAGCAGTCATTGGTTAAATTAACTACAGAATAAAACCTCAAATACCTACATGGAGTTGGTCTATAACTGACTGATTATTGGTAGAAGTTAGTGGGTAGGGATTATAATTAATGATAGGTATATCCAGGGGAGTGGTGTTGTTAGATTATCAATTTCTCTCTATTTGTTTTGAATCAGGGTCTCACTATGTGTTCCAGGCTAACCTTGAACTTAGGATTCTCCTGCTTCACATCTTAAAATTTCAACTTGGAAGACTATGATGTGGAGGATAGGAAGCACTCTGCCTATTTAATGGTTTCTATGATCTGCTTTTGCAGGGGTTTTATTGGGAACTGCTTTGTTGAACTATTTGGCTGGCCTAGATACCAGTGATGATGATGGCTAGTATTTGTGAAGCATTCACTCCCATAACCTATGTATATCCACTTACAGACTCCTCAGATGGTCCTGTGGTGTGTTCCCATCTTATGGATGAGAAGACTGAGGCAAAGGGTTATAAATATATTGATTACTAGTCCATGGTAGAGCCAGGTTTCAAAGCCAGGTTGTCTTAGGCCAGCCTTCAAATTCCTTGCACTGTGTTCCTCTTCATGTGATGTATACTAGGGCAGACAGGTAGGAACATCACCAACCAAAGGGACATGGATCAAATAGACCAGGCTTGTAGAATATAGGATCTTAAGAATTCCTAGAAATAAAGAGCTAATGGTGTAGAGTGGGGGAGTGCTGTGGATAAAAATTAACTGATTGGCTGATAGCAGGGCAAGAGGAGATTGAGTAAGACAGCCTGACCCAGACAGAATGATGGAAGGAGGCAGGGCAGAGTCAGGAGAATTGCCAGAGATGCCACCAGTCATCGAACAAGCAAGACTATAGAAAATGAGGTAACAAACCATCAGCCGTATGGCAAAGCATAACTAGAAATATGAGTTATTTTAAGTGTAAGAGTTAGCTACTAGCAAGCCTGAGCTATCGGCCAAGCATTTATAAATAATATTAAGTCTCTGAGTGGCTATTTGGGAACTGGCAGGCAGGAGACAAATGTCCAAATACAGGAGAGAGCGTGTGGCACACCCTATGTGATAGGGATTCAGGTTGTTTGGAGATATGAAAAACCAGAGTAGTTAAGAGGGTGTGTTTTGTAGTGTAAAGTCCCAGAGAGTCTACTTATCTGAAAGCTCTGATCACAGGGGTATAGTGGTATTCTATTTGTACTGAAATGTGATTTTATTTGTATGTTAATAAATAAAGTTGCCTAGGGGTCAGAGCTATTAGCAAGCCATAGCGAAAGCCAGGGCGGTGGTGGTGCACGCCTTTAATCCCAGCACTTGGTAAGCAGAACTAGGTAGATCTCTGTGTGTTCAAGGATACAGCCAGCATTGGAGACACACGCCCTTAATCTCAATACCAACCATAGAAAACTTGGGAGGTCTGGACAGAGAGACTGTGACGAGACAGCCACGTAGTTAGTTTATAACCAATGAGAAGGAAGAAACAGGACTCTTTATAAATCAACCGCACAGGAAGAAACTCCTTTTCGGAGAGCTCTCTTGGCGGAAGAAGCTAGCTGGCGGAAAGCGGGTAAGCTTCTAGCTCTGACCTCTTGGGCTTTCACCTTTACATTGGCTCTGTGTTTCTTATTTAATAAGGCGGTCGGTTACATCTACACAGGGGGAAGGTGACCAGGGAAGACAAATCTACTACTTATCGTCTTCTTTCCCTTATGCAACAAATATTTACAGAGTGTCTACTCTCCTACCTGCACCAGGCAGCTGCACAAGCAGGAGGTATCCCATTGAAGGGACAGCCGTCCCTGGCCTTCGGGTTTGGAGACTAGCTACTTGATGCTTAGTAAGTTCCAGTCACTCCTGTGAGACTTTAAGGATTGCAGACTTGACCATGGCTAGGCAGCTAGTAACTACTACTGGTTAAGTGGCAGAGACTAGATTTTACTGCATACCTCTAGAAGGGATGAAAACTGGTCTTACTGTACCTCCTAGAAATCATACACCCTTCCTTGGCACTGCTGGACTAGAAAGTGCAGGAATGGGAGAGTGGGATAACACAGACAAGGGTGAAGATCAGATGACATGGCCTTTCCTGTTTTGGCAGAAGGGAAGATGGTTGGAAGAGGACAGCATGCCAGGATGGAGGGACAGCAGTCTGACGAAGGAGGAAAGGGTGCATAGGATGGGTGTCTGAGTTCTCTGCTTCTATAACTCAAGGCCACAGCTTGGGTAGTACATAAATAGGGGTTAAACGGCTCCTGGTTCTGAAGGCTGGGAGGTGTAGGAGTGTGGTGGTGGCATCTGGGGAGAATCTTCTTCTTGCTCTGCCATCATGTGGCAGAGGGCATCCCTTGGTGAGATACCTGTGTGCAAGCTTGGGTTTCTTTTCCTTATTTAATAAAGCCACTAATAGCATCATGGGTGTCACCCCCATGATTTCATCTCATCCTGACTGCCTCCTAAAGGTGGTCTAAACGCCATTAACATTCAGATAAGATTTTCAATATATGAGCGTTTGAGGTGCACATTCAAACCATACCAGTTGGCAGTCACCAAATATTAACCCAACTGCACCATATTTAGAGCTGTCTCTGGGCACACTCCGCTTGCACTTAACTGTATCAGAGAAATAAGAGGCAGGGCCTTCAGGTCCTTTTCTTCATGGAAACCATGGATATGAATACTCACGGGCATCATTCATGTTCTTGGATACCCAGGATTACCGCACAGATTTTGTTTACAAGAGTTTCCTACTGAGAAGGTCCTTTCGTTGGGAAGCCATTACCCTGTAGAATGAAGTGTCAAGGACTGGGTCTTGGGTCTTGAATTACAAACATTTCCCACTGTTTTCCTGATGATAGCATTTGATCTTGTAATTCTGGGGGAGGGAGGGGCAAGGGTTTGGAATTGGGTAGAAGCTGGTCTCAATTTTAGCTCATCTATTCTTACGGTTGAAGGTTCATGGGTTGAACACTTGGCTCCAGTTGTTGGTGTTGTTTTGGGAGGTTGCAGCATTGTTGGGAGATGGAGTGATGTTGAGGGAAGGAGATCCTGGGGCGTGGGTCTTCAGGTTTCACTAGCCTTTGAGTCTGGCCTGCAGCCTCTGCTTCCTGACCGAATAAAGCTCCTGCCACCATGGAACCTTCCTTGCGGTGGTGAACCAAAACTGTGAAGCCAAAATAAATCCTTTCTGTAAGGATGCTACGTAAAAGAAACTCCAAAAACAAAATAAAAGACAGTTTTCGTCACAGTAAGAGAGGTGACCTAAGACTGGGATTGCTACCTCACATGGTAGAAACCAGGGCAACCTTGTGGTTGTCCATTCCCTAAGGTGATCCTTTCAGCTGTGAGGCCCAGGCTGGTCCTTACTTAATCAGCATGCCAGGCAGCAGGAGACGGGTAAAGTGGGTGAGAGGAGTTCCTTTAAAGGCAACTCAGGCTGAATGTGGCGGTGTGCACCTAAGGATCCCAGCACTTGGGAAGTTTAGGTGGAAGACTGTAAAATCAAGGGGAGCCTGGGCAATTTAGTAAGATCCTGTCACACCATAAAAGGCCCTGGACTCAGTTCAGTACTTGGGGGCTTAGGTTTGTTTTCAAAAATGAGAAAGAGCTTCAGAGAGTCGGAGGGGGGCCTCCCACACTGGGTGTTGCCCCGCCCAGTGCTCTTTCGTGGTTCTCACCATAGGGAGTGGATGGAAAGTCAGGTAGTCTTCATTGGGATTGGCCATTTTTGAGCGTACGGAGGGTAGTAAGGAATGCACGCACCTTAAAACATGTCCTCTTGGTCCAACAGAAGAGCTGATCCAACCACAGGAATGGGATAGCTCATGGTTCCCCGGGGCTCCGCCCTCATCGTCTGAAGGGAGCACTCTCCTGTCTCAAGAAGACCATGGATTGGAGGTAGGAAAAGAAGTCGGTCTTACCCTCTCTGGCTCACCATGTCTGTGCCTGACCTGTCATCTCTTAGATGCAGCCGCCCACTTTCCACCCTGCCAGCCCCTCACTGGGTGATCTTTACTATACTCTATACCCTGGCCCCTGGCCTGCCCACTAGAGGAACCAGCCACATTTACATTGACGTTCGTAACGAATTATTAGTCGAGGATAATTTTTGCAATTGCTCCACATGACTTTTGCTTGCTTTGTTTTACAAGGTTGGGTACTAAGGCATCCACTCAACCCTAGAGAGAAAGAGACACAGAACCTTGCTGGACTGAGAACCGGTTTGCACTCTGATGCGGCTAATCTGTTTTAAAAGAACTGTAAAACATCCGCAGTTAAACGAAACTACTCGAGCCTCAGTGGAGGGTAATTGGTGCTATGGCTTATTAATGCCAGTGTTTCCACACAGGTGGCCCCCGAAGACTTTCTGTTGTTTTCCCAATAGCCACAGGTTTGTTGAGCACACTCCCCCCACCCCCAAGGTCAGAGATCATTGGCTGAGAATGGACTGTGTGCCAAGTACTGCGCAGTCACCGGTTCACCCGCCTTCCCAGAGCGGCATTACCAATCTGTTTTGTTGGAAGAGCAGTGGGGACCACTTGTCACAGTGGGACTCGAGACTTCAGTGTGGTTCTCACATATTTCTGGGCATCGCTTCCCTGCCCTGGTTCCTCCTCATGGAAAAAATTATCTCTCTAACACGCACACTCCACCTGGCAGCAAACCCAGGGCCCATGGTAGTTGAAACATGCATATATTTTGAAGCTACGGGGGTTCCACGTTTTTCTTTTTGGCTGTAAATCATCAAATGCCAAAGCTGCAAGGATTTCATTATTGACACGGAGATGCTAATAAAAGCTGTTAAAAGCCAATGGCTTTTCTTTATTTCCTTTGCTCTTTCTCTTCTTTTCCCTTTTTGCTTTACCCCCTCTCCTCGTCCCTCTTCCCTGCCCCTCCCCCATCTTCTTAGGATGTATATAAATCACTATGATTGCAGCAAACAACTTCAAGGTTGCGCGTGCGTGCGTGCGTGCGTGTGTGTGTGTGTGTGTGTGTGTGTGTGTGTGTGTGTACTGATAGCTGCAGATCTAACTAATCACTGCTTTGTTCTCCTGACAGTAAATTCGTTGTCCTCTGCAGGATTAAGGGAACCAAAATGACTCCTCACTGGTTGTCCACAGAGAAACGTCTGTCACTTGATAAGCATCACTTACAGAAAAGAACTTTGGTTGTGCAAATGGATTCAGTATTTCCCAATTCCATCTGGAGCAAAAAGTCCTCCTAGAAGACAAAGGCCACTTGGTTTGTACACAGACTGAAGGCCACGTGTAGAACTGAAACTGGGCCTTGCAGCCCAGCGCGATGTGGCGGCCGCAGCTTCGGGAGTCTCCTTTGGTGACAGGAGGAGCTGGTGCCAGGAGGTCCATTCCCCAGCCCGCCTTGAGCCTTTCAGCTTTGCACGTTACATCTGAAATCTGAGGTACTAACACAGATTAAACATCATAGTTATGCTTGACCCCAACCTGTTGCTAGGTGTGGCCTCAAAACTGCTTTTATTTCTAGTACGTGTCCTCTGATAATAAAATTGCAGAACCCTTCCAGTCATTAGCAATGCTTTTCAACAGCTGCTCTCACAGAGAGGTCCGGCATACCTCTGTAAGCATGCTTATGTTTTCTATTAGTACTTGTCCATAGAGACAGGGGAGATGCTATAGACATGCAGAAATCTTATACTTAACCACAGTGATGCCAAGACAATCCGGTTGCTCCTCACCCTGTTCATGTTAGAGAGAACTGTGGCTCCGAGTTTTCATGGTTCGCTTATTAAAGAAAATGCCTCATTCCTTAAAAAAAAAAAAAATACAAAACAGGATGTAAAGATTAATGTAAAGTGAAAGAATTCAAGAGTCTAAACTCACAGAAACTGTCATTAACTATTGTTTTATTCTAGGAAAAAACCAGACCATTTTCCTGTAATGTGGTAAAATAGTTTAGCAACACATCACCCTTGGGTGGAAGAGAAACCCTGTGCTTTTGTTGATACTAATATCATTAAGTATGTAGAAATATTTATAATTTAATGGGAAAAAAAGAAAATAAAATAACATGAGCCCAGTTTATAAAATCTGAGGAAAGCCTACGTTATTAAAAAGATTGAGGGGCAGGGGAGACTGCTCAGCCTGTAAAGTACTTGCCATGCAAGCCTGTGGACCTGAGTTCAGTCCCCAGAACCCACTTTTAAAAGTTTGACGTGGCATCACCTGACATGTCGTCCCATGCTTCTAATCCAAACATTGGGGAAATGGAGAAAGGTCACTCTCCAGATTGCTGGCTAGCCAGCCTATCCTGCTTGGCAAGATCCAGGCCAATGAGAGACCCTGTCTCAAAAGACAAGGAGAAATGACACTTCTGGCTTCCACGTGACATGTGGCACACATGTGCATCCTCCCCTCCCCCAGCTGCACCATATTGCAAAGAGGCACAGTGAAACACTTTCTCTGAACACTGAGGTCATTTCCTGGTGGTGATGGTGGCTTTTTTCTATTCTTGATTACTTTTCATTTTTACAGCAATTCACTCCATTTGTTCAGGAGGGAGGTCTTATTCTAAGAACGCACAAATGGAGAGTACCATTGACTTCTCTGCCAATAGATATGAAACAGAAAAAAAAAAAAAGAAACTGAAAAAGATGTTGCTTTGGGAAAGAACAAATTTGAGTGTTTTCTTTCTTTATTCCAGAGGTCAGGAGACTTTGTGCTGTGGGGGCCACACACTGTTGCAGTCCTGCTCTGCCATGGAGAGGTCATGTAATCTGAGAGTGAGTAGCCATGGTTCTGTGCCAGTAAAGTGTTATGTGTGGACAATGAAATCTGAATACCATAGGTTATAAAATCATTTCTTTTAACTCTTGCTCCACACTTTTAAAAAACAAATAATCCACAGCTTGTGGGTTTTACACACCAAAACATGATCATCAGGCCAATTACTCTATGCTATTACTTTATGTTTTTAGAAAACTTAAATATAAAGATGCATTCATTACATTTTAGTTTTAATAAATTTAGTAATGTCTTTTTTTTTTTTTGACAGAGTCTTTCTGTGTAACAGCCTGGCTGTCCTGGAACTTGGTAGATCAGGCTGGCCTCAAACTCACAGACTCACAGAGATCTGCCTGTCTCTGCCTTCTGAGCACTGGAACTAAAGGTGTGCATCACCACTCAGGGCACAATGTCAAAAACTGTAATGAGTGCATGTTTTCGGGTCACTTTTATTATAAATTGGGTCCTGCTGCTTTGGGATTCTGAGTCTGTGGGGTCAAGGTCTACCAGAGGTCGGAGTTCAAGTCATGCTGAGGAAGGGGAAGGGAGTCCTTATGAGCCACTGGCAATGCCAGCCACTGGCAGCTGAGGCATTCAAGGCTGCAGTAACCCGCTACGGTTCTATGGGCTTCTCCCAGACTCACCAGGACTTGTGTGTGAAGAAACCAGTCATTTCTCCTCTGGCCACCACAAGGTCAGAACTGGGGCATACACACCCCACCCCCAGTATGACTCAGAAGGAACCCCACAAGGTTATCTCTCGGGGTTAGACAGGATGCTGTTCCTACAGGAAGGGGTGTGCGGGAACAGAGACCGTTTATTCGGCATGAGGACTTTTGGGGTCCTTCTGAGTACCTGCTACTGTAAACTGCCATGATTCTGGGCTGGGGAACGTAAGCTTAGACCCTGCTTGTTTGGTTGTTATTTATTTTTTTTTCAAGTGTAAACAGACTGTTTTGTTGAAGGCTTTCTCGGTCCTGGAGACAGTTTTGTTATCGTCGCTTTAAAAAAATACAAAAGATTTTTCTGTAGGTGTCTTTAGCTGCTCACTGTCTTGTTCAGCAGCAAACCCAATAACCAAAACCCGTCTTGGCAAGACAGCACTAGCCCAAGAGACCGGGATGGTGGGTGTTTGAGCTAAGAGCACGGCTCTGGGACTGGAGGCCCTGAACTTACCAAGGAAGGTGGCGTTGTTCACGTAATCAGCCAGTGAACCAATCACAAAGAACGTATCAAATTCTCACAACATTCTAGATCTTTACAGCCCCCTGGTATACTTTATTTACTCTCCCTGCTTATGATTAGACCCACGTGACCCACTTGAGGGCTGAGAGGGGTCGGTAAAGTTCAATATAACTTCACAGTGCCACTTATTGAAGACTCCAAGTTTTGCTTATTAGAAGGGGACTTTACTTGAGTGGCATTTTATTTATATAAAGAAGTGTTTCTTATTAAACCACATTTTTAAAAAATGAAAGCACTAGGTGGGGATGGTGCATGCCTTTAATCCCAGTACTAGGGAGGCAGAGGCAGGGAGATCTCTGAGTTTGAGATTAGCCTGATCTACAGAGGGAGTTCCAGGAGAGCCAGGGCTATGAGAGAAACCGTGCCTTGGAGAAAAAAAAAAAAGAAAAAGAAAAAAAAATAAAGCATATCTAGAGATATATTTTGGTTGGTGGAGCAGGGTCCCACAGTACAAAAGGACACCTTAAAAGGACTTGAACACAATGACCAAGAGATCAAAGTGATTCATTGCTGCTTCAGGGCTGCAAGGTTCCAGAAGGATCTGCATTTGAGCATCTCTGAGGGGAGCCCCTGACAGTCTCTGGACACCCCCTACAAAGCCATGGAGACAGCACCCAGTCAGGATATCTAGGCTGAGGTAAGTCCAACATCCTGGCAGATCAAATAATCACAAATGTTCTCCCCCAATGACAGATCTGTTCCTATGCAATGTTCCTTGCTAAACCAGAAAAGGTCACAGATAATCACACTGGAAGAATGTGTTCAGGTGCCCAGGTGCCTCAGAGTCCCAGTGAGGGTGGGGTTGGGGGTGGGGGCAGGGTTGGGAGGAAACATGGGCTGTTAAAGTGACCTTAAACTTGGTGCTCTCTTGGGCTGAGCATAGTCAGATGGCTGGCAGAGAGCCATACTCTTCACTCCCTGTTAGGGAGGAAGTACATTTCAACAATGAAATAATTCCATAGTTGTCTCTGAGGTTAAAATATTTTGTAAGCAGTTATTGCTGGAATCACAAATGGGAAAACTGTACTTGTTAGGTAGACATAGTGCTGAAGAGGTAGCCAAGAGTTCTACATCTGGATTGGCAGACAGCAGGAAGAGAGTGCCATTGGGTCTGGCTTGGGCATCTGAAACTCAAATCCCGCCCCCAGTGACACACTTCCTCCAGCAAGGCCTCACCCACTCCAACAAGGCCACACCCACTCCAACAAGGCCACACCCACTCCAACAAGGCCACACCCACTCCAACAAGGCCACACCCACTCCAACAAGGCCACACCTCCTAATAGTGCCACTCCCTATGAGCCTATGGGGGCCATTTTCTTTCAAACCCCCACAGCACCTTTATATTATTCTTCTAGTTTATTAAATGTATTGTTTTCTGGGATTTTGAAATTCCCAGAAATTCCTGGTAGAGGTGGTCAAGAAAAAAGATGTGTGTGTGTGTGTGTGTGTGTGTGTGTGTGTGTGTGTGTGTGAGAGAGAGAGAGAGAGAAGTGTCTATGTTTACTCGGCTAATTTAACATAATGCCTAGAACATAGTTGGGACACAGTAAATATTTGCTTTAAGAAGCAAATAGAAAACATGTAAATATATACATGAGACTATTAGGGGAAAAAAAAATCCATTTTCCTGTTTTCCAGTGGGGCTTGCGGCAGCTGTTCTACTAAAGACCACAGAGCAATTTTCCCGTGGTTCCTGGTAATCCGGAGTGATGCGAAGCATTTTCCCCAGAGGTCAAGTATTTTACCATACAAACCAGTGTGTCTTTCAATCTCTTAAAACAATTTTGCTGAAGTTTCAGGGGCCTCCCCTCCCCCAGGGGCTACAGCTAGAGATGACCTATAGTCCCTACTGCTGAGGGTGGTGGCTCCCTGTGCACTGTTCCATCCTGTCATCCTCTAGACAGTCCGGCTTCTGCAGGAGTGTCCACGGTTACTGGAGAGCAGCAGGCACTTCCTGGCTGGCTTCTTTCAGACAAGGAACCTCTGTTTGCTTTGGGAGCACACAAACCTCCATGTGTCCCTCTTGGGTGAGTTAGAAGCCCCGGCACTGTGACAGATATTTTATGGACATATTTTTGAGCAATGGATTACTTTAAAAAGCAACACTGTTTACAGGATAATATTTAAGAAAATAAAACGGTCTGTCAGGAATTCCTTTCAAGTGGTAGAGAGTACGCCAAGGTGCGTCCTTTCTAAATATAGCGCAGTGACAGGTCCGGATGGAGAGCGGCAGAGTGGTTAGGGTCATCTTACTTTGCAGGTTGTGTTTATGCCTTCTGAATTCCTATGTATGCAGCTGAGATAACGAACTGGCTTGGCTCCAGTTTACAAAGAAAGAAACAAAAGTCATCACCATCCACAACAGCAAAACACAGAAAAAGAGGAAAATGAATGGCCCTGGTAAACTGAATGTGGTTGGTTTGTGCCTGGGCTTAGCTTAAATAGATTCAAATCCCAGCCGTGAATGGCCTTTAGCTGGTCAGGGGTCAAATTGGGGTCTTTTGTGCGGGACCCCGTTCTGAGTAGCTGGAGAGCCTGGGAGGTGGAGGAAGGCAGGAGAGACAGAAGTGGAGGTTGCTATTGTCAGTTTTCAGGGCCTCATTTTTCCCCCCCTGGTTTTATTTTTATATCATTTTACTTTGTTCACCGTTGCTGAATGGGAAACGGGAGAAAGGGGATGAGAGGAGAAGAGAGAGGAGGATAGGGAGGGAGGGATGGAGAGGCTAGAAGGGAGAAGGCAGCGGCAACCATTAGGCTGGCTGGCCCTCGCGGCCCCACCCCCACCCCACTAACCCTTGGCCTCTGCTCTGACCCAGAGACAGAATACAAAAGAGCGCTTCTTGGGGAGAGGACACTAACTGGCAGTGGCTTGCTAGCACTCAGGACCTTCTCTAAACAATTCACTAATCAGAAGTGACTGGGACCCTGAAGAGAATACAGGCCAGCCTGGGTTCCGCCCTCCATGCTAATGACGACGAAGGCACTGAAGTGGATAATTAAGGGCAGCGAGGTGAATAATTCCAAACGGATCATTGAAAGGTAATGAAATGCATTAGGGGTTGGGGGGGGGGGATGACAAATTTTTGTATCCGACTTGGCCGTTTTCTGATGAACTGGTTTTGCCTGACTTTGCCTGTTCTGACCAAGGACAGGAAACCCTGACTTGGGGAAGAACCAGCTTGGAAAGGCTGGGGTAGCAGAGAG
>CABHPP010140586.1:0-13633 GCA_902168425.1 Peromyscus attwateri | reverse complement strand
TCACTGAAACAAACAAACAAACAAACAAGACAAAGACAAAGCCTGCAAGGGAATGCAGAAAAGGAACACAACTTGTCATTTACCAAAACTATGTGGAGAGAGACTGGAAGGAATCCATCATTATGAAGATTAATAATCATCCAGGGACTGTAGGTTTCATTTATTCTCTTCTCTGCTTTATGTTCTTACGTTAATTTGAATGATACATACATTCAAGTCCTGAGCATGGTTTATGTAGTCCTGGGGATCAAACCCAGGGTTTTGTGCAAGCTAGGCAAGCATTCTACCAACTGAGTGATATCCCTAGCCTTCCCTTTTCACGATGGAAAAACATGAACACCAAAAAAGAATTTGAGGCGATGTAATTTTTGCCCAGAATAGACAGAGGAGAACTGGCCTAACTCTACTGCTCCGTGGACATAGACCAGAGGGGAGTCTGGGCAGACTACCCTTTGCTGCAGAAGGTCTTAGAAGTCCCAGCAGCCCTCTCAAATGCAAATAGTTTCTGTACAAAATTCTCACTAAAACTGAATCTCCTTGGTTCATCTTTTCAGAAAGCTTAAGAGATAATTTCGGAGACAGCTTTTGGGTCACTGTATCCTCCTTAGGTTACCACCAGCTTCTGCTCGCATTAGTCTGTTTTGTTTTGCTATAATAAAATACTCAAAGCTGGGTAATTTTATAAAGAAACATTTTTTCACTTAGCTCATAATTCTGGAGTTTTAAGGGTATGGAACTGACGTCCACTCAGCATTGGTGAGGTAAGGACTTTGCTGAGCCCATGGTGAATGGTGCATGACTGTGTGCGTGTGCGAGAGAGAGAGAGAGAGAGAGAGAGAGAGAGAGAGAGAGAGAGAGAGAGAGAAATCACACTGCCACACAGGAAGTAGAACAATCTCTATTTTGTGAAGATTATTATGTAATGAAGTAATCTGCCACCTCAAAATATTTAAGCCTTGGAAGTCACACTGTGCGACAGATCTCACCCAAGAGGTTTATTGGAGGAGGAGGGGGGAATGCAGAGGCTGGGAAAAGAGGGCAGGGAGAGAAGGCACTTGATTTTTATAAGGGGATATAGTGCTTGCACATAGGGAGGATGCACAACTCGTGGTGACAGTGGGAATGTGTCTTGTCAAAAAAAAATTAGACCTTACCACCCAGGGATGGGCGCCCTGCACATGTGCTTTAGCAGCTGCCAAGCTCCTCATTCACAGATCCAAAAAACTAACTTTGGGGTCACCTACCGCTATCTTCTTCCCCCACAACCCTCCCACCTCTTAATGTATACAGGCATACAAACTCTACCCCCCCCCTCAGGTTCTTCCTCTCTAGGTGGCACTGGTAGAAGATGTCTTGATACTAGCTGTCGTATCTTGGCAGCTGGTGATAACAAGTCCTGTTGTTGCTGGGTTACTGAGGGTGAGCTTAGGGCCGGGGTTTTCCAACATTCCCCCTCTTATTTATTGTAAAAGGTGAGTAAATATTTAGGCATGATTGATGAGGCAGGGATGAGGGCACTATGCTCTTTAGACTGTTTCCTGTTGTCTGGGGACATCTGTAGTCGGAAGTTTTTCTGTGTCCTGCCTGGTCCTACAGCTGCTCAGACCCAAATAAACATGCAGAGGCTTATATTAATTACCAATTGCATGGCTTATGGCAGGCTTCTTGCTAGCTAGCTCTTATAACTTAAGTTAACCCATTTCTATTCATCTATGTTTTGCTACGTGTTTTGTGGCTTACCGGTCTGCTGGCATGTTGTTCCTTGGGCAGCAGGCTGGTGTCTCTGCCTCTCCTTTTTCTTCCTGTCTATCTGCTTGGATTTCTGCCTGCCTCTAAGCTGCCTTGCCATAGACCAATGTAGCTTTATTTATCAACCAATCAGAGCAACACACATTCACAGCATACATAAAGACATCCCACAACACTTCCCCTTTTCTGTCTAATAAAAAAGGAAGGTTTTAACTTTAACATAGTAAAATTACATATAATAGAACAGTTATCAAGCAGGAATTACAATATCTAGTCCATTCGTATTCGGCAAAATTAAAGAAAATATTCTATCTATCCTGTATTTATGAGTCTAAAGTTTCATATCTAATTTATCTTTTATCATAATCAAGGAAAATTATAACTATTTAGTCTTCAACTACATTAAAGACCCAAGAAGGATTTAATATTACCTAAGTAAACAGGAAATGCATTGTAACCAACTTCCAAAATTCTGAAAATGACAGAGATAGCAACCTGCCTGGACAGTCATCCAAAGTTCCTCTGTGATATTGGGGCATCCATCTTCAGCCAATAGGCCTAGAGTTTTTTTAGTTACTTTTCCCTGTGTCTTGTAGAATATTTGGTAGTCTCCTCTTCGAAGCAGGAACCTGAAGAACCATTTTGTCTTGCAAAGATGATATCTATAATATCATCCCTTTTCTTCTTTAGAAAGAGAATGCATTTATAATAACTTGCTTTAAAAAATATTTATAAACAATATTTTGGGAATTTGGGCATAGCTTCTCATACTACTTCCTGCTGATAGGGAGCACTGGCAATCTTATGAGGATCCTGAGAAAATTAAGAATTATGGTCAAGTCCTGACTTGAGTAGTCTGTGAGGCTGCATTGTCTGAGCCAGTTGTCTTGAAGCTATTCTGGATGTTGGAACATCTGGAGACCTCTCAGGGGGTCTTCATTGATCAAATCATATTAGCCTGGATGCAATCCACAGGCTCTCATCCTCTGTGGAAACAAAAGCAGAACCTCTTTCCCAAAGCAACACGTATCCTTAGATACAAATTTTGAAGTTAAGATAGCTTTAGTATATATTGGTTTAATTCAGCAACCTTTGCATTAAAATGTCTTTCTGCAGTTAAAAATACCAAAGACAATATAATCCAGATTCTCTGTAATTTCCATCTTTATGTGACTTATTTTTATATTTCTTTTACTGTCTCTTTAAAGACTTTATTTTTTAAAACTATTTCTTTATATAACTGTCTATATTCATTTTCCTCTCTCTTCCAAGCCTATGTACATTTTTACACATACTGTAAACTGTTTAGAGGTTTATTCCATATGAATCTGTCTTATTGTGAATATATAATCTGACCAGGAGAGATTTTAAACTGCTAAACTGCATTTTTAGGACTGAAGCAGCAGCCTTGGCTGCTGACTCTGCCCACCTCAGCTCTTCAACATGGTGGGGGTACCCAGGAGAGTCATGCTTACCCTGCCAACTCTGGGTTCCATGCTGCCATCAGGGAGCATGCAGCTGGCCCATAAACCCTTTTTGTCTGTATGAGTAAAAGCTAAATCCACCATGCAGTGCACTGCATGGCTTGGAGACACCTCTGTGTACCGTGGCAGGAATCTGCCATACTGTAGCTCAAGTCAGCATGCCATGGTGTCTCTGTACCTTAGCATCTCTATATCTCAGCTCACATGAGACATGAAGTAGAAAGCTGCTCTTAGCTCAATTTTAGAAGTTCTTTTTAAGTTCTCTCAAGTTTTAGATGGAAAGTCGAGCCAACATGTTGGGCAGCCAAATGTAGTTGGAAGCTTTCTCCGATTCCACCAAGCCCCCTCAGTCCCATGGCCCGCTGATAAAATAATCACTCAGAAGCTTATATTAATTATAACTGCTTGGCCATTAGCTCATGCTTATTACTAACTAGCTCTTACATTTAAATTAACCCATAATTCTTATCTATGTTTAGCCATGTGGCTTGGTACCTTCTCTCAGTTCTTGCTTGTCATCTTGCTTCCTCTGTGTCTGGCTGACTCAGCCCTTCCTCTTCTCAGAATTCTTCTTGTCTGCTTGCCCTACCTATCCTTCCTGTCTGGCTACTGACCAATCAGCATTTTATTTATCAACCAATCAGAGCAATACAAATTCACAGTGTACAGAAAGACATCCCACAACAGGCATTGACATCTTCAGGGCACTGTAGAGCCTCACCATTAGGGCATATTCAGAGGTCATGGGTCTCCAGCTCTGTGGCTAGGGGTTGGTAGTCCTGTGACAATAATGGATTAACTGTTTGATTAGAGATTTTTTTTTAATTTGTCATTGGAGAAACATAGAGAAGAAAGTGATAAAGCAGAGTGTGATTAGTAAAAGCTGGAAAACGAGGAGAGGGATCAGGAAGGGAAGTATCCACTTCCATTTGGGATTCTCAAAGGCCCAGGGGCTGGAGGAATTGAGTTGCTCATAATGTTTTGGAGGTCTGTTTGAAGTTGTTGGATTTTGTTTTTTATTATACCCAATTAGTTGACATAGAGGCAGCCTTCCTCGTGGAGGAAGAAACAAAGGCCCCCTTTTTCAGCTGTAAGAAGATCTAGTCCCCTTAGGTTTTAGAATACCACCACAGCCAAGGGGTCAATTGGTCCTTGAAGGGTGAGCATGGTGTGGGCCACTGCAAGAGGTCCTTGATGAACTGGGAAGAAAACTGATGAGACAAAGTCAGGGCAGTGGTCAGTCCTGCTGTCCAGGTGACAGACAAGTCAGGGAGGTGGTCAGTCCTGCTGTCCAGGTGACAAAGTCAGGGAGGTGGTCAGTCCTGCTGTACAGGTGACAGACAAAGTCAGGGTGTGGGCTGTCCCGGAACCCCTGGGGTAGGACAGTCCAGGTGAGTGAGGTAGAGAGGTGGGTGTCAGGGTCAGTCCAGGTGAAAGCAAAAACGTTTTGTGACTGGGTTTGGAGGGGGATAGAGAAGAAGGCGTTCTTGAGGTCCAGGATTGAGAAATAGGAGGTGGTAGTATTTTCTGACCCACCCCTTGGGGACCTGCCTGGTGTCCTCCTGATGCCATCCTACGTCCCCTTTAAGAAGAAAACTCCTCTCCCTTTTACTCTCTCTCCCACCCCCCTCCCTTCCCCACCACGAGGTGTGCATAACCCAGCTTTCCCCCTCTCTCTTCTGCTCTCCTTCTTCCCCTGTCTTTCTCTCTCTTCTTCTAATAAGCTCTCTCCACGTGGATGCAGTGCCCGGGGTGGGAGTTGACTTTCCACCATCCACCGTAGAAGCCATCTGCCGCATCTGCCGGGCACATGTTTCTGTTACCTGCAGGACTCCTTGGCCCTGGACAGCCAGGGCCTTCTGTGCCCCCTATGATATCAGGAGGTCCCTGAGGGAATAGTGGAAAGGAGTGTGTAAGAGTTAGCCATGACAGGGTAGAGTGGAACCACTGCAGAACTGACGCGCTGGAGCTCTTGGACCAGGTGGTAGGTGCTGTTGGGCATTTTAACTGCAAGTATAGGGATGTTAAAGGAGGAAGATGTGAGGTGAAGTAGTTTTTTCTTAGGAGGTCAGAGATGATAGGCTTAAGTCCCCTGAAGCTCTGGAGGGAGAATGAGTACTGGGCTTGGGTGATGTACTGGATTAGGGTCCTGTAATTGGATGATGACAGGGGAATGGTGTTTGGCAACAGAGCGGTCTTGGGTATCCCAGACTTGGGGGTCCACCTGGGAGGCTGGCAAAGAAAAAGATGTGTTGGAACCAGTAGGTTGGGTGGCTAGAAGAGGGAGGAAAGGGGCTGCTGGTGAGCTTGGGGGTCAGGCAAATGGGAGGGCAAAGGAAATAGAGGCTCCCACTTTGGCTAGAAAACCCTAGTAGGTTTTCTGTAACACGATAATAGGTTTCTCCTCCGATGCAGTAAGCCAGCTCAAGCCGAACTGGAAAAGCAAAAGAACAGGTTTATTTGAGCAAAGCAACTCCCAGGTGAGTCCTCCAGTCCCAGAGATTGGGGCCGGAGAAGTCATGCACCTGAATTCAGCAGGGAGCTTATATACCCTGTAGGTGAGGGATGAGGGGTGATGATGTGTTAGGTGAGGGGTGAGGGGTGAGGGGTGATGATGTGTCCTCCACAAGCTGGGTTTGTGCCCAAGTATGGTCAAAAGCTGACTGTTTTTGTTTGTTTGTTTGTTTGTTTAAGATTTAATTATTATGTATACAGTGTTCTGCCTACACGCCAGAAGAAGGCACCAGATCGAATTACAGATGGTTGTGAGCTACCACGTGGTTGCTGGGAATTGAACTCAGGACCTCTGGAAGGGCAGCCAGTGCTCTTAACCTCTGAGCCATCTTTCCAGCCTCCAAACCTGACTGCTTTAGGTGGGGTCTTGGCCTACTAGCAACTTCAGGGAAGGAGCTGCCAAAACTGCCAAGATTATGGACCCGGGCTTTTTGGCATCTTTTTTTTGTTGTTGTTGGAGGTTCTCTGAGAGGGTGGGATTTGGAGAGAGAGGAATGGGGTTTTCTGGACCAAGCAGGAGTGAGCTGGAGGTTTCAGCTAAACATCCCAACACTTTGGGGTATATGGGCACTGGGTCAAATCTGGCAACTTCCTGTTGGCATGGGATGATATGGGGAGGGGGAATTGGGAATCAGTGGGCTCATGCTCAGTGAGAGTGATGGGTGAAGAAGCATTCGGATCACAATCTGTTCCAAGAGGAAGCGGTTCTCCACTAGGGGGAAAATAGATTATTACCACCAGTTTTATGAATGAGGCCAGCCATGGGAAGAGTGAAGAGTACCAGAAAGAATGGAACAGAGGTGTGCCCTGGTTGTATTGGCGAAGTTCTTCAGACAGTTTCTGGAGTGTCTCTATATTAGTTTCCACCAGGCCAGATTTGTTGATACAGTAGCAGCACTCTTTCCCCAGGGACATGCTGGTGTCTGTAAAACAGCTGGAATAGATTTACACCTTGGTGTCATAGCAAAGACTATGGCTTTGGGTTAAAAGACATGAGCATTTTGAAGGAAAAAAATATGGCTGAGGAGACAAAAGAGACAAGTGTGAGTGAGCGGATAGGCTTGACCATCACGGCCCCTCATTGGGACGTTCTGGAAAACTGGAGGGTGAGGGTCTCAGTTGCTGGACAGACCATTCATCCTGGGTAGGTGCCCACTTGAGCCTGGAGAAGTGGTACCAGCACTGATGTTCCAGGAGCTTGGCAGCTGAAGGGTTGCTGAGGATCACAGTGTAAGGTCCTGTCTACCGGAGCGCTAGAGACTTAGGAGATAACTGCTTGAGGAGCCCCCAGTCCCCAGGGGAGAGTAGGGTGGGCTCAGGAGCAGTTGGGTCTGTTGGCATGAGGGCAGGGAGATAACTGTCAGCATGTGAGTGGAGAAGGGACCGTAGGAGGGAAAGGTAGGGTAGGTACCCAGCCAGTGGAGCGGTCTGGGTTGTGAGGTGGCGGTTGAGGAGGAACAGCCTTCTGTAAAGGAGCTCAAAAGGGCTTAGGCCTGTAGGAGAGCGTGGTGTGGCCTGCCCGGAGGTGGGTAAGGGCAATGGGGAGGAGGGAGGGCCAAGACAATCTGAGTTCAATAGAGGGCTTGGTGAGTTGTTGTTTGAGTCTGTTGGCTCTCTCAACCTTTCCCAGGGATTGTGGGCAGTGGGGGATGTGGAGTTTCCAGGAGATGTTGAGAGCTTTCAACATTAGCTCCATGACACTGGAAGTGAAGGCTGGCCTGTTGTCCATTGAGATGGTCTGTGGCATGCAGAATGGAGGGATGATGTGTTCAAGGAGTAACTGGGCCACCACACCTGCTGTTTCCCTGGAGGTGGGAAATGCCTCTGTCCATTCTGTAAAAGTGTCAACAAGAGGAGATGGCGGAGCTTTTTATGTGTGGGCTTGTGGGTGAAGTCAACCTTCCAGTCCTTGCCCAGTTAGTGTCCTTGGAGCTGGTGCAAGGGTTGGTGTATCTGGAGGGCCCCTTGCGGGTTGGCCTTAGCACAGGTCTGGCAGGAGGAGTGAGCCTGTAAAATACAGACCCAAAGATGAGTGGGATCAAAGAGGGACTCTAAGAAATGGAACAAAGCCTTGGGGTCTATATGTAAGGTTTGGTGGATGTCTGAAATGATGGAGAGTGCCTGGTCCTGGGGGAAGATGGGGTGGTTGTTTAAGTAGCACCATCCATCTTTTGTCTGTGTGGCCCCTTTATTCAGGAGTTTGTCCCTCTCCTCTGGTTGGTAACAGGGCTGATAGGAGGGTGTCAAAAACAAAGTATGTCCTGTAGGTCCAGTGGACCTGGAGGCCAGTCCTAAGGCTACTGAGTCAGCCCTGGCATTGCCTAAGGCCACTGGGTCTTTGGAGGGCTGATGTCCCTGGCAGTGGAATATGGTTACCTCTTCAGGGAGATGTAGGGCCTCCAAGAGCTTGGCTATAAGGAGTCTGTGACAATGAGAGTGCCCTTGGTAGTGAGAAAGCCCCTTTCCTTCCAAAGGACAGAATGGGTATGGGTTTTTAAAAAGGGGTATTTAGAGTCAGTGTAGATGTTAGCCCAGTGATCCTTAGCTATTTGGAGCACACTAGTAAAGGCAATTAATTCAATCTTTTGTGAAGAGATCTACGCTGGCAGACAGGTTGCTTCAACCATTTTAGTAGAAGTGACCTCTGCATAAACCTCCTGGTGGTTTCCTGATCTACCTATAAGAGCTTCCATCAACAAGAGGGTGAGTTGGGGGAGCTCTGTGAGGGGTTGGTCTAGGAGACTAGGCCAGGGTGAGCATAAGGCCTCCACAGCCTCTGGGCAGAGAGGTAGGGGCTATCAGAGGAGGAAGGGACAGTGAGGAGGGTTGCAGGGACCTGTGAGGCAATTAAGGGAAGAAGAAGATGGGAGTCAGAAGAGAGTGTTGGGGCCAAGGAGAGGGTGGCCCCAAAGCAGCTGAGTAAAGGTACTAGACAAATGGTTATGATTAGAAAAGAGTGTGAGAAGAATCGTCCTGCAAGAATGTAGGGAAGTGGCAGGGTCTTAGGCGTGACATCCACCCTGTGACAGAAATTGTGAGGGAACTGTGGGACCTGAGGGAGAGGTAAAGACAGAAAAGGTAGCCCCCATGTCTACCAGGAAGGTGATGGACTTACCTGCTACCTGGAGTGATACCCTGGGGTGGAAGTCTCTGAGTCTGGCTACTGTAGGTTCTCAGCCAGGCTAAGGAGCTAGAAGGCTGGAAGGGTCTCAGATGTCTGTGCTGATGCGTTTGGACCTCGATGATGTGGCATAGAGGACAAGTCCACCTGGGGACATTTCGACTTCCACGGCCAGGCTGCCAGCAGACAGGGCATGGCCTTGTTGGCAGCCAAGGGTTGGGGCAGCATCAGGACCAATGGCCTTCCTGGCCGCATTTGAAGCAGGTCCCTGGTGGAGTTGACTTTGGCTGGACTCCTGCAGGGTGGAGTCTTGTGGACTTCCCTTGTTCTCTTTTTAGGGTGCTGATGACCTCAGAGCCGCTGCCACGGCATGAGTTTGGAGCATAGCCTTCTGTTGCAGCCCAACCCACTGGGAAGACTCAGCTGTCTCCTCTTGGGCGTTAAAACCTTAAAAGCCATTTCCACCAATTCCTGTGCTGGAATTGGGGCTTGGGGGTCGTCCTCAGCCCTTTTTGTTTCTTTCTAATATCTGGTGATGACTGAGAAATGAAACGGGTAGCCAGGACTGTGGCTCCTGCTAGGGAGGCTGGATCAAGGTGGGTAGAGCAGGCAGGTAGGATCCCAGCATGGTAGGGTGGAAGAGCAGACAGAAATAAACAGGGAGAAAGGATCTTTTGAGGGTGGAGTGGGCAGGTCGGATCCCAGCACGGCCAGACCAAATGCCAGGAAACTCTCATAACACGAATCTTAAAAGGTCTTATTAATAAAAAACAAACAAACCGGGAGCCAGATATTGGGGTGAAAGCTAAAAGATCAGAGCAAGCCAGCCACAAGTTCTTACTTCTATGAAATCCTGTCTCAAAAGAGTTGAGTTCCTGTTTCCTCACGCCTTATATACCTTTCTCTGTCCAGACATCACTTCCTGGAATTAAAGGCATGTGTGCTTCCCAAGCAAAGGCATGAGATCTCAAGCGCTGGGATTAAAGGTGTGTGCCACCACTGCCTGACTGTTTCCAGTGCGGCCTTGAACTCACAGAGATCTCCCGAGTGATAGGTTTAAAGGTGTGTGCCACCACTGTCTGGACTCTATGTCTAATCTAGTGGCTGGCTCTGCCCTCTGATCCCCAGATAAGTTTTATTGGGGATACACAATATATCACCACAAAGTCTAGTGAGTAAAAAGGGCAAAATGGGTACCTTTTGGTGGGCCCTGCCAACGTATGCCACCAAGAGAACACATCAACAAAAGAGTTAGTGCAAGAGGTTTATTGGGGGATGGGGAGAGTGAAAGAGTGAAAGGCATCTCGGAGTGGAGACATGAGAGAGGCAGGCAGACAAACAAACAGAGCAGAGAAGAGACAAGAGGAAGAAGAGAGGTGGGGTGCCAGTGACTCAGGCAGCCCAGTCGGGGTGCAGAGCTCAGGGTCAGTCCCTGGGTGAAAAGGCCCTTGGAGCTGCCACAACCCCGGCCAATAAAACCTGGGCTGCTGAGCACTGGCTCCAGAGGGAGGGGCGGGAGTGTGGAGTTCAAAAGGGGTATTGAGGCCAGATTTGACCTCAAAGGTGGATAAGTTTAAGCTGAGTGCGAGGTGTAGATATCTGAGGTTCTCCAAAAGGCATCCCAAGTGGGGAGACTGGTGGTACAGTCAAGGATGCAGTTTCCATGGGTGAGACAGAGAAGAAGGTCCAATGCCTGAATGTCTGAGGTGTCTCAAGGACCCAGGGAGGACTGAAGGAAGCAGGCATAAATCCAACAGTGGACCGTCACCCACAGTTCAAGGGCCAAGGCTAAAAGCACGAGGAGACACGGATGGATGCCTGGTACCAGGACTTTCAAATGAGACCAGAGGGCAAAACCCACGCTAAAAAAATGAAGCCTCACCCAAGGGTCAGTGGTGGGGGTTGGCAAAGAGGGTCAACCATAGCCTTAAAGACCAGGGGTGGGGGTACCTCTGCCTCCCAGAATACCCGGGGAGTGCTGGACACTCAAATGTTATTTCCTTGGATTTATAAAAGTGTTTATGCTGACCAAGAGGGGGAACTTACAAATTACCTGTGTTGGGTGGGGTGTCCAGCGATTAGTCAACCAGAAAGCGAGCCTATTGCAGGTGGACCAGGATTGGGTCCAGGTGTATGGCTTTGACCCATGAGAGGGGAGCGCACATGTACCAGGAGAGCCTAACAGGTCACAGCACCAATGTAATGATTTCAGCCTCAGAGGGCACCTTGGCAGATTGAAGCCAAGGAACACCACAGAGTTACAGAGGAGGGGGGATGCAGAGGCTGCCTCTGGGCAAGAGTTGTAGGGAAAAGAAGGGGAGAGAAGGCACTTGCTTTTTATAAGGGGGTACAGTGCTTGAGCATAGGGAATAACGCGGTCGTGGTGACAGTGGGAAGGTGTTGCATGCTGGTGCCTGGTGATGACGGGTCCTGCTGTTGCTAGGTTACTTGAAGGTGAGCTTAGGGGTGGGGTTTTCCGACACAGTTACCTTAGAAGGCCTAGGGAACTCTGAGTTCTTCATTTTTGCCACATGAGGATCCAGTACACAGGTGACAGGTAGACCCTCACCCAATGCTCTATCTCCTAGCATCTAGACCTGGGACTTCCTAGTCACTACAGCTATGAAAAATAAAGAGCTGTTTATAAGCACTCCATCTGTGGTACTTTGTACGGAAGCCTGAAGACAAAATCCTGAGTGTCTTGGTTGCTTGCTCTCAGGATGTTGCTATTGATACTAAATCTGCCATGTGTGCTGCTGGGGGCCATGGCTTTGTTAAGGTCAGAGGGTTTTTTTTCTGTTTTTTTTTTTTTTTTTGTCTGTTGCTACAGTGTTGAGGTCTCTCTACAGAGTTGAATTTCTGATACTGTTTTACTATAATCTTGATACTGCCAGGCTTTAAGACTTGACTTAGTATTTATCATATACACTTGCTCTCTTATATTCCCATTTCAGGGTTCTACATGCTGTAACCTAAAAGTAGAAGACAACAATACTTCTTATAAAGTTAAGAGAATTAAATGAAAGGTGTGTGAATCGATGACCTGGCCATACCTGTGCTCAGCACAGTCCTGGGCATGTCAGGCGGGGACACACCAGTTACACAGTCTACATTACAAAACCTAAGGAGGCTTCTACCCGGAGCCATTCTGAGCACTTTTTATGTGTTGGCGGCTACGCACCTGACTCTAGACCAGTGATGATTGGGCTGGCGGAGGGCACTGGGCTTGAGAACAACCATTCTATTGGCTACTTATCTGCCTGTAACATCATATCATACCTGTGTCTACCTCTGTGGAACGATCGTGGCCAGGTTAGTCAGGTTCCTCTTCTTTATGAGCTGCTTAGAGCAGTGGCTCTCAACCTGTGGGTCGTGACCCACACAGGGGTCACTGCTGGGGAAGAAAAGTCATGGATGGGCAAACACCGAAAGATGTGCCCCCTGGTGCAATGGTGGTGTGAAAGTTATAGGTGTAACCAGCTGCTCCCGCATGGCTATGAGGCCTGTTCACAGGAGGGAATTCATACCTATCTAGTAAACCTGACGAGAAGCCCAAGGCTCTGGAGTCCTAGTCCCTGTGGAGGAACTACTACAATGTCAAACTGTCTTCTGCTTATGATGCTTCTCCCTACAGATGAGTGCTGCTCTCAGCTGTGGCTGGAGAACTTACATGAGAGTTAATGCAGAGACTCATAACTGATCCAAGTGTTGAGAACGAGTGGTTACTGAATGCTCAGCCCGAAGTAGGACATCTACATCGGACCCTACTCTGAGACTCAGGGAACATCATGGAAGAGGGGAGTAGAAAGGATGTACGAGCTGGAGGCTGGGGAGGAGCGCTGTCAAACGCTATCTTCTGGGCCTGACCCCGCCATTGCAGCCATGAATTCACTGCAGCAATCATTAATGGCAAGAGAGCAATCTAACAAGACAAACTTCTAGAAGGAAGCATTAGTTATACTTAGTGGCTGGTTCTTACAAAGAAGGGGGAGGACTGAGGTGGGGGGGGGACTTCCTGGAGGGTGCCCAGGAGAGTGGGAGGGTGGGTCTGATTAAGATACATTGTAAATGTGTATGAAATTGTCAAAGAGTAAATAAAATACTGTGAAAAAAAATCACACGATTGAAACAGAGGAGGGCCTGGGATAAGTCACAGGCAAGTCTACTAAAGGAAATTAAATTAAAAGGGAACGTATACTGGTCTTGACTAATAAAATAAATAAGGTTATAATGTTGCCCCTACTACACGGGGTGGTGGCCCCATTTAATGTCAGTTCAGCTAGTAAAGAAAACTTGGAAACATAAATTCGCTTTATATTAGCTCTTTTAGGAGACAAAAATAAGACACCGTTGTGTAATGAAGAGTGACCTGATTTCTTGTCTCCCTGACTCCAAGTCATACAGGTGGAAAAATCATTTTATCTCCTGGAAAAAAAATGAATGATGGAGCTGGGTGGTGGATTAGTCGATGAAGTGCTTACATGAAGCATGAGTATTAAAAGAAGAATAAAAAAAAGCTGTGTTGTGGGATGTTCTGTATGCCAAATGTGTTGCTCTGATTGGTTAATAAATAAAACACTGATTGGCCAGTAGCCAGGTAGGAAGTATAGGCGGGACTAACAGAGAGGAGAATTGAGGGAACAGGGAGGCAGAGGGGGAGACACTGCAGCCGCCGCTAGGACAAGGAAGATGTAAGGTATCAGTAAGCCACAAGCCATGTGGCAAAGTACAGATTAATAGAAATGGGCTGAATATAAGAGTAAGA